>CAUYON010109050.1:0-30410 GCA_963573935.1 Arctocebus calabarensis
GTCTGGTCTATGAAAATCAGTTCAACTTAAGGAGATTGTCACTTTGGGGAGGTAGTCAGGTATGGAGATTCCTACTATATGTGTATATGTATGTGACATGGACTTTCTTCACAAATAAAAGTTGTGTAACTATAATTATTAAAAAAAAATGGGCGGCGCCTGTGGCTCAGCGAGTAGGGTGCCGACCCCATATATGGGGGGGCGCTGCGGGTTCAAACCCGGACCCAGCTGAACTGCATCAAAAATTAGCCAGGCGCTGTGGCGGGCGCCTGTAGTCCCAGCTACTTGGGAGGCTGAGGCAAGAGAATTGCTTGAGCCCAAGAGCTGGAGGTTGCTGTGAGCTGTGACTCAACAACACTCCACTGAGTGCGATAGAGTGCGACTCTGTCTCCACAAAAAAAAAAACCAATCTCAAAAATATTATTCTTATATGTATATAGAAATAAAGGTCCTTATGTATGCTGCTGTTGTCAACTTAAGTGGAATTAATTTATAATGCAATATACTTAGTGAACACCAGATGGCGCTGTGAGTGGTTCTCAAGCTTATATGTGATTCACTGATTATAATGATTCTATGGAAATCACACTATCTTGCCAGTCGCCATTTTTGGACTTTCTCCGCCGGTTTGCATTGAAAAAGGTGATTTATTTTGGGTGCTCAGCTCCAAACCACACTCACATCTGACCCCCGAATCTCAACATCCAACCTTGGTGCACGAGTCGTCCAAAACTCTCCGCTCTTCCCTCCCACTCGCTTGCAGTCCGGCAACAATGATCAGCTGTGAGAGGGGAGCCCGCAGCAGGGCTGCAGGAGCGGGGCTCGTGACGACTGCAGGAGGGGGGCTTGCGGTGGCTGTGGTTCTCGGGGGTGGCGGTGGACTGCAATTCGTGCTAGCAGCTGCACCGTGACTCACGGCAGCAGCGGCGGCGGTTGGTATGGCTACGGTTCACAAAGGCCGTGGTGGCTGGAGGGGAGGGGGCTCCCGTGGGGCTGTTGCTTGGACCATGAACTGCTGCTTTTTCTCCAGCTGAAGTGCTCGGGGGCCTGCTTCGCCAACTTCCACAGCTCAAAGTGTCTTTTCCGCACCTCTCAGGCTTCACCAGGGTCCCTGCCTAGTATAGCGCTGACTAGTCACCCACTCTGAATGATCTGGGGAAAAGGCGCTCGCCATTTTGGACATTCCAATATGTCTTTCTGGCAGAGTCTGGACCCTTCGGCTCATGCCAGGGCTGCCCAGGTCTCCGTGGATCCTAGCAGCGCCCCTTTCTGATTGTCAAACTCTGAGATCTACGCTTCAGTGGAATTTCAATTAGGTCTTGTGAGTTGGGACCTGCTGTCCTCCCTGTGGGAAGGGCCGGCTGCCCCTCCGCTGAGCGGGGGGAAACGGTTCACAACAGTTTCCGCGGTTAAGAACTATATTTCAAATACAACAATCCTCCCAATCACTGTGCATCACCAGCTACCCATCCACTCCAATAGTTCACATGGGAAACATCCAGAGCTCCCACCCTCTCACCTGCTGACTGGGGAGAGATGGGCTATGGGACCGTCTCTGCTGCCATCTTCCAGCCAAGAAAAAACGGCATGAGTATCTTTTACAAGAAAAGCACATGATTTCTTCCATGCAAAATGAATATAAAAGGTTATGCCAATAACTCAACTGTTTTCTTTCTATAAGTCACCATATGAGCTGGGAAAAAAAAACACACAACTTAATTCACAGGAACATAAGCCAACAACTTTATAAGAAAGATTAAGGTGTAGGAAATAGAAATGGAGAAATTTAACCTGTAGAATGAAGATGCAGAATTGGGTTCCAACAGCCATGTAGGAAAGATGAATAAAAATTCCAGTTTGTGCCATGACAAAAGTTCAAACATCCCTGGACAGATGGGTTTATCCTGCCACTTCATTAAACAGTCGTGCAGTCCTGGGTCATTTGTATTTGTATTAATGACTCTATATTGATGTAATAGCGTTATTCTTGCACATAACCATTATTTGATTATCTAATTCACAAATAGGTGTTTCTGTTTTTAATAATGATAAGAAAACCATCTGAATTTGAAGATATTGGAGTTAAGCTAAGTCCAACAATAGTTTGGAAAAGTCTCTCATGAATGGAATGAAAGGGAACATTTTATTTATAAATAGTTGACATAGAACACCATTGCGTAATCTTATTTTCACAAAAATGCAAAAACGGAGAGGTAGTTGTATTCTTTAAGCCTCTATTTTCTTTGAAAATGTGCCAAATAACATAATAAAAACTTAAGTGTGTTGATTTGGGTTCAGATTCAGAAATTGACTTCTTTTCCAAGTGGAGAAAACATGAACAATGTCCTCCAGGAAAAGTAGATTATTTATGATCGAGAGAGCCGTAATATTTCCTGTAGCAATCATTTTGTTCTGGAGATCTGTCAGATAATTTAGCACACGATTAAAATTGTGTATAGAACTATCAATTGCTTGAGCATAATTTGACGGATGGAATTAAAATATTAATACATTGTTCGATTGTAAAACCTTTGGGTTCCTACAGTGCTATTTCCCACCTAATAGGAAGTCCTTGAATGGTACACATATATTTACTGGTCATTTAGTTTCTGATGTAATATTTCCAGTGATGAGGTTGTCATCATCTCCCATTTTATGTAGCTTTGGGTATTTAAAGATCTTTTTTATTGAGAATCAAAGTCCAGCAGATTCCGGCAGCTCACTCCTGCTTCTCTCCGAGTTCTCCACCTGCAACCATCCAGCTGTTCAAGGAAACTATTGCATAGTAAGAACCTCAACCATTCCTCACGAGATAGAGTTTCTAATCCTCATTCACAAAACCAGTTTCTAGTTTAACATTTTCTCTGAATTTATTTTTAGTGGATGTGGTGTATAATTGAAACATGATATCTGGAATTGAGAGAAGCTCTCTAATGTAGTGACCTGTTACTCTTCTCTTAAGGTACAATAATTCTACCAATGTAACCCAAATGTTAGTCTTTAAGTGGCTTTATAGCTCATCCTTGGTTCATGTTATTTTGCAATCAAATTGTCTTTATTTTTTCCAATTATTTCATATAAATCTTGCAAATCTCCTTGCCAGAAAGTGGTGGTTGAATTTCCTATAATGTCCAAAGGGCTCAAAATATGGTTTCCTCCTATTCTGCCTAGCATAGCCGTCTCTCCTTTTCTACACTATACATCCATTTGGGCATTTTGTTCCCTGATTGTGTGTGATTTACTCTTGTTTACATACTCAACATGTTTTCCTCCAGATTTTATCTCAATCTGACTGGTATTTCAAAGCTTATATCAAGCTTTTGCTCTATATCATATCTTTTATAAGACTAGTCTATATTATTTGACTCTGTCTTCTGAATTTTCACAGCAAAACAATCCATTCTCTTTGAGATTAATCATGTGCAAGTTTGCGTTGTAACTGAGCTATCATGAAAACACATGTTGGAAAGTCCAACTAGCACATAAAGTGTTTGAGGAAAGATTTTTTGTTTTTGTTTAATTTTCCTAAATTTGCTTAATGAAAAATCAGGCAAACAAAATCCACTCCATAGATATTTCATAAATGGCAAAAAAAGTTGAAAACAAAATATTTGTCTATCACTGTGGCCTGAAGAGAATTAGACTTGGTTTTCAATGCTTGAAGAAAACTTGGTATATGTTTCTCAGACCTTCTCTCATTTCAAGATGATTTGATCTTTGCATTAAGTACTGAACTACAAAAGGGATAGTGCAAGGAGAGAGTAGTTCCGGCATTGTCTGTGAACTATCTATTCTGCTCATTATTGAAAATATAATGTGGTTTGTTGGGCACTGTTTAGATTTTTGTCCCTTGGTGTATGTATGCCATTTGATATATTTTGATACAGGAATATTATTTGCATAATATAATTGTGTTTTGTATAACTCTAGCTACATTCTGGGTAATTTCTTTTTTCCTGGAATTTCTAAGTCAGAAAAAATAAGGAACTTTTTCCAAGGTCACACAAGCAGTATGGGGTGAAGCTGAGGTTTGCACCCTTTCTGTCTGCTACACTGTTGGCAGAGAGCAAAAGAGAGATACAGAGAGGGAGTGAGGAAATTAATTCATTATTAATAGAAATAATTAAACCTTAAATGCGTGTTCTTAGATACAGGTTTAATTTCTAAAAATCCTGAAGAATCAAATGTGATACCAACAAAGTGCTTGTACTGTAAAAGCACTTAGCATTGGTTGAGTGACTTAGTCATGCTGGTTTACAAAGTACTTCTTAGGAATGTGCATGGCCAGTTAATTAAATTCTTCCTGACATTATCTGTGATGATAGTGGCAACCTTCAAATGCATTTGAATGGATTCAGAAATGGTAAGAATGAGACCCACATGTGTGATTCCAGTTAGGAGGGTGACAATGGGATTCTCTGCACACATTGCTAGTACCTTTTCCCTGTGCTATCACATCAGCCTTTCTTTCAAAGCAGGTAAGGGCTTTTATTCACTCAAGCTGCATTTGAAAAAATCCTCAGAAACAGCTGCGCTCTGGCTCTGGATTGGCTGTGACCCCACTTACGTTGTAACTATTACATAGAGGAAGAATAGAACATATTCTCTAGCCTCTTTTATTTACATATTGATTTGAGGTGATAATGTTTTATTTTGACTTATTTTTAATTTCAACATTTTAACTAGTTAAGACCAAAATAGTTGAACATGTTGTTCATTGGCTTTTCATTTGCGAACAGTTTCTGGCTCTGATCCAAGGCAGGTTTCCTTCTCCCGTGGGGTGTGAATTTTAGCACCACAGTTTTTTCTAAAACTCTGAAGTGAACCAATATATCTCAGCAAGTTCACAAGGTTTCACATTACATTACAAAAAAAGAACAAAGGGACAACAGAATTAGAGATAAATGATGTGACCGAATGCCACAAAGAAGGTTCATTAGAAACTAAAGAAAAAAACCTAGGGAACAGTCACCTGAAAAATGTTTGCATTTTTATAGGAGGGTTTGTTCTGGATTCTATGACTGATTTGCGGGCGGTCACAAAGATACCAGTGAAATAGCACCCTTTGTTCATGGAGGCTGTCACTCAAACAACCCGCATTTTAAATCTCTTTCATTTTGGAATACATTTTTTGTCTCTCTTTCTCTGAACAGTCATTGGGAGGCTTAATTAATGAATTAGTATTTGCAGAAATCTTTGATATTCCAAGATGAAAGATTTCACACAAGGATAAAGCACCAGCACCAGCAGTAAAATGTCCTCTTGATGACAGATTGCATAAAGTGCTAGGCTGGAATGCATTTGACAACAGCAATTAAAGAGGTTTGATCCTCTTTTCCTGTTCTGTTTTTTATCATGTATGTTATCTTGAAGGATATGAGGCTGATAGGAAAAGTAAATTCTCATTGGCCAGAAATTGTTGATACCCACATACTCCCCAGTGGTTAAGGCAGGTGGAAAGTTTATGGGCAGCCTCTTTCTGGGGCAATAAAAGCCTCTTTTATTTCAAATTCCCTTTTTACACCAGTTGCTATGACTCTGAAAAGCTCCTGGCATTTGGAAGGCAATAAGCAGAACATAAAACCCATTCTTTCCTGAACAGGACCCATTCCTAGGACTGCATATAAAGTGACTAGTTTACAGCAAAAAAACAGACAGCAGGTCTCCTACAAAAGCTCTCAGAAAAAGCAGAGGAGGAAACCTGCTAACTACCTGAGTGCAGTATGTGGGTTATAGATGAGTTACTAACAGGATCTATCACCATTTTCTTACGCAACTGAAATACTTCGGAACTGACATATTAAGTTGGCATATTTGATGTCGGCCATGTATAGAAAACATGACTTATAAGGGAAGATATTTTTCAGCGTTCTCTTCTTTGGCTTGGGCTCATTGTAAGGCTTTCATTTGAGAAAACCCATGTTCTAGTTCCTTCTAAATTTTGGGTATGCATAGAAGTAAATATGGATTTGGCATAGATACTTAGTACTTTTCCAGGCAATAAGTTTAGTACTTTACCTAAAAAAACGATGACTATATGGCATCATTTTAATGTAAAAATGAAACCAAATCACACCTCCTTGTACATCAAGTATCTGTGTCAGACACCACTACATGTTGGTTCTGCAGCTGGTCTCTCCCTTTCTTACTAAAAAGTAATGGTTGCCCTCGCCTATAAGGCCGGCTGAGCCAATGAAACTGCTCTCATTTGTTCAAGTCTGACATAGAATAAAATTCTGACCTATGAAATACAGAGGATGCCAAAAAAA
The DNA here is from genome assembly GCA_963573935.1 of Arctocebus calabarensis. Classification (NCBI taxonomy): domain Eukaryota; kingdom Metazoa; phylum Chordata; class Mammalia; order Primates; family Lorisidae; genus Arctocebus; species Arctocebus calabarensis. The sequence continues at coordinate 6,270 of CAUYON010109050.1, forward strand.
TATAACAATTTTAAGAATAGAAAAAACTGATCTTATTACAGTAAATGTGACCACATCCTTTTCTTTATACACTAACAAATGCAAATATTGTGACTTAGTTGTTTGTACCCTCATATTAAACTGAAATTTTAAAAAAAGGAAAAAAAATAAAAATAAAAATAAAATTGTAATACTCAATATATACTGATAATGTTTGTTATCTTACATATTGCATATCTCTTGTAATTGGAGAATTCAAACGTCACTTCAGTATTACAATTTTAATACAATTTTTTTTTCCTTTCTTAAGATGTGTATACATTTTGGGGGCACATTCTTTATGTATGGAAGTGAACTGCCAGGTTACTGAACAGGATTTTACATCTGTTAACAATAAGCTTAAGACAGGTCCAAGTGTTGCAATAAGTAGCAAACCCAATTTTAGAACCTTAGTGAAAAATATCTGAGGACAAAGGCAACTCCTAGGTGACAAATAACCTGGTAACTGGATGTGAATTTTGAATGATTGTCTAAATTGTGCCTTAAATCGGGTCCTCTTCAATTCTTCTCAATGATAATAGCACAAAAGAACTTACTGAACACAATCACAGAATTACAATTGCTTAAAAAAATTATTTTTTCAAATTAGTAGATGCTTTAGTAGAGAAAATTATATCAATTTGTGGAATGAGTTGCTCCAGGAGGCAGGATATTATCTCCACTTTCTTCTATAAGTTTTACAGCAAAAATAATAAAATTTATCTGATATTACTGGTTTTGCAAGTATGCCTGGGCAGCCTTCATCTCCCTTCTTCCGGGCAGAGAAAGTGGAAAACATGTTTTAGAGAATGAAAGGTTAACCTGCTAAAGAAGCTCAGGAGAGAAGATGGAAGGCAAGAAGTATCTGTGTCTTTAAGACTGCTTTGTGTTACTTTTCATAAGAGCATTAATAAAGGAGTTGGCAGATATGGCTCCTATGATAGAGCCACACAGGATAAAAGCATGTTGCCAAAGACATAGCTAGAGAATCATGGGTATAGGGATGAAAAGGATTTCTGTTCCTGCACTATAGCTGCTGATGGAGCTGAGACCACGATTTCCTGGTGCTTTCTTTTGCAGTGTGTTGACAATTCTCTGTTGATTTTCTTTCTGTTAACTTACCTTGCTTCCTAAAATGCTTTGATGATTCCAAGTGTGACTGTTATATAAATGACTTTTGCATAAACTAACAGTTCACCAACTTAAAATTCATGTCCAATCCAACTTTTTTAAACCCATAGAAAAAATGGGCATTTGAAGGGCAAAAGCATATGGAGACTGGCAGTTTCGTTATCAGTACACACTCTATCAATGGCCATGTGGTTACATGGATTAAATTAACTCCAAAAACTTAACTTTTGAACAGTATTCTAAAGCGGGATTTCTGGTTAATTTTCTACTATTATTAATTGGAAATAGGACCAAGTCCCTTAATTCAATGCCCATTTTCCAAAACCTGGACTTTGAAAGATGTCTACCTTTTGGACTTCCACTTACACACACAAGATAGTCAGACATGGGCCGTTCATACCTGAAAGCTACAGTATGATTTGTTTGATTGAATGTCTTCAGATATGTGGCTAATTTGAGGGAGGGAAGAGCTAATTTTTAGAAGTAGATAAAGCAACACCAATATCGTTTACCCAGACACAAATAAACCAGACAAGTTTGGTGCTTATAAGGTCAAATGTAGAGTAAAATGGTGTTCTCACAATTTATTATGCTCAGTAACCAGATAAACTTTGAAAGAGTGTGTTTATGTATTTTAACACTATTGTATTTAAAACTTACGTTAAAATTCTGAAGTTGGCAAAGCTGTCTTTCCACTCCAGACGCCAATGTGTCTCAGACTCCCTGCCCTTCGCTCTCTCCATTTGTGAGTAGTGAGTGATATTTCACTTGCTCCAGCTCACTCTTTCCCTTTTGTTATTTTCTCCTGCACGTCTTTATTCACTCTCAATTTTCCAGGGCTGGTAACAGATCAAAACAGCACATTTGTTCTGGAAAGTCCTTATTTAAAGGAGAGGATGTGTAGGCTCAAGGAGCAGGACAGTAATGTAGGAAAGGTACACACAACATCCCTGAAATCAAATTTATAGGTGTTAATAAAGTGCGTAAAATTTGCCTCTTCGGTTATATGTGTATTTATATGCTTTCAGTTCATAACTTTTACCTCCAGTCTTATTATTAATGTATTCTGATAAAGCTCAGACAAGAAAGTAAATTTGCATCACAGTGTGAAGATGAGGAAATATGAGCCCCTCAAGATGATTGTTCCAAGTATTAGCAACCACCTGCCAGCTACTTCAGGACCTAAACTAAGTGTTTTAATTTGAAATTTTATGATTATCAGTATATTTTGGACCCAGACTGTAGACAGAAACTGGAGACTCGACATCACTATAGTCTGTGTTCACAAAGAAGTCACCTATTCTTTCCTCTGAGACATACGCAGTTAAATCTCAGCTTTTGTTTTTTCAAGGATAATAATAATTAACTTACTTCTTTTTCTGCCCCTTCCCAAATTGTAGATTCTTGTTATAGAATTCCACAGGAAAATCTATTTTTTAAACAGTTATTGCCAAAAGTTTTAGTTATTATATCTTCTAAATAGCTAAATAAATGATCGCAAAATGATAGGGCCATGATGAAACTAATTTTTCATTGTAAATTTTGCAGTTTACAGTATTACCTAGTGTATCTTATATTTGAAACCATATTTTCATATGATTTTCTGAATCTTTCTTTCTCTCATACACATACATACTTTTTGTAAAAGTAATACATACAATTTAAATAAATTTAAATAATTACCAGAAACATATTTTTCTTATTATTCAGAATCATTCTTCACTTAAAAATTGGCTTTAAATAGAAGCAGTAAATCTGTCATGAGAAAAGCTTCTGACAAACCCAATCAAATAAAGTCAATTAAATTTTAAATTCCTCAATAGGGCTCAACTTTTGAGTTTGGAATTTCTTGACTTGAAGCTAAGGTTGTTCTGGTTTTATCAAAATCAGTATCATAATGATGTCAATAAAGATATTTTTGTTAAACTTTAGCACAGCCCATCAATCAGAAAGAGATTTTAAATATATTGGCTAGAAGGTTTATCTCATTATAAGTAATAAGTGTCGGCTCAGCACCTGTGGCTCAACAGGCTTAGGCGCCAGCTCCGTACACCTGAGCAGGGGGGTTCAAATCCAGCCCGGGCCTGCCAAACAACAATGATGACTGCAACCAAAAAATGGCCGGGCATTACAGCAGGCGCCTGTAGTCCCAGTTACTTGGGCATCAGAGGCAAGAGACTCGCTTGAGCCCAGGAATTGGAGGTTGCTGTGAGCTATGATGCCACAGCACGCTACCCAGGGTGACAGCTTGAGACTCTGTCTCAAAAAAAAAGAAAATAAATAAAAAAAAAATAAGCAATAAGTGTGTATTTTGGAATAAGGGCTGTGATTTGTGTATATGTAAGCATGTGTGTGAACGGGTGTATTTTGTATCTTATTATTCACACTTTATTTAGAACATTAGAGGAAGTAGCAATAATGTTTATATACCTGACAATACTATAATTGTCATATCTATAGTGTTTAACATTAAAACAGTCCATAATGAGTATAACTTCAATGCATCACTATGTGACATAGGCCACACCACAGTTTCCATTTTATAGTTATTAAAATCTGAATGTAGGGCAGGTTATTTATTAAGGTCACTGAAAGATTTGGCGGACTTCACACACTGTCAGAGGTCCAGGAAAATCATAGTGGGTAACTCAACACATTTCTACTAGATTAATATTTTTAATTTACCTTAAATATTGAGGGATATTTTTTAGTAAGTAGAGACACTGAGACAGATGCTGGGGAAATGAAAATATCATAATGAGTTCTACTCCTCAGTATAGATTGTAGAGACAGGCATATAAATATATAAAACCAAACAAACACCCATACATCCACACAGGGTAATGTAACCACAACCATGAGAGAGGCATGTACAAGGAGGTTATTCCATGGCAGATGTTTTCTGGGAGGTCAGAAGCGCTTCACTAAGGATGTGATGTAGTGTCCTCTAGGGGGTAGGGGGTTCCTAAGGAAGGAAGGTGGGCCTGAGAATAAATCTGGACAGAGAGCATAGCATGACTGAAGGCAGAGGGATAAACACCAGCATCCATAGGATCAAGGCAGGGCAAAGGATCTAGAGATGAGGTCTGATAACTGAACAAGGGATAAGTTGGTAGAGGATCTGGCTCACCACAGTAAATAGCATAAAGTTTATTTTAATGGTAATTATGACAACTAACTGCAAAGGTCTGATGGTGAGGTATTAGGAAATTATTAGAGTAGGCGCTAAAATGTTCCAGGGATAGAATAGAATTTGTGGGGCTAGACAGGGAAAAGTGGGCTCAAGTGATGGTGAAGAGGTAAACTCAGGTGATGATAAAGAGGGACTTAGGAATTGAGAGGAGAATTTGATATGCAATTTGGGGTCTAAACCAAGGTAGTTGTGAGGAGGCATATGGGATGCTCCACTAATAATTATACCAGAAGGAAAAGCATAACTTGGACCATCCAGGACTGTGGTTATCCTGAGGATAGGAGGGTATAGAGTGATAGGTCACACTTGCAGGTCCTTGCTTCCTGTAGGACCAGGGTGACCAAAAGAAAGAAGCGTTGACTATGGTATTCAGGAAGACAAGAAGCTGGACAGCTACTTAACACATTAAATACTCACAGGAGATTTTGCATATTAAAAAATTTGTTCTAGATAACTATAATGCCTTAATTCCAAATAATTGATTTATAACGGTTGCATGATCTCCAATCCAGATCCATTAAGTCAGAATTGTTAAGGATGGAAAATGGATATTAATATATTTAAGAATCTCCACAGATGTTTTTAATATACAGCCTGTGTTAGGTATCATTGAATCAGAATACAACCTTCTTGGAAAAATTATTTATTCTCTAATTTACTTTATATCTCTTTAAACTTTTAATGCATTATTTTATATTTTGTAGAGTTGCAACGTTGTTTTCAGCCATTGTTTGGTCAGCAAAGCATTGAGTACCCTCAAATGAATAAATAATATTGGCATATTAATTGTGTATATGCAAATGTGTAGTGTTAGGACACTTGAAAGAAAATTCTTGTAAGTGGTTAAGCAGACCTTTACATAATCTTATTTACACCATTAATTTATTTAGCTAACTCTTTTTCAGAGATAGTACAGCCCCCTATCTTTTGAATTATAACTGTTCATATTAGTGAGAGTTCAGATTAATGAGTTTTCACGGAGCAGATTGTTGAGCCGTCAAGACCACAATGCTGATAGTGTTAATGCAGGGTTTTTTTTTTTTGTTTGTTTGTTTTTGTTTTTGTTTTTGTTTTTGAGATAGAGCCTCAAGCTGTCACCCTGGATAGAGTGCTGTGGCATCATAGCTCACAGCAACCTCCAATTCATGGGCTCAGGCGAGTCTCTTCCCTCCGCCTCCTAAGTAACTGGAACTACAGGCGCCCACCACAACACTTGGCCATCTTTTGGTTGCAGCCGTCATTGTTGTTTGGTGGGCCTGGGCTGGATTCGAACCGTCCAGCTCAGGTGTACGTAGCTGGCACCTTTGCCTGTTGAGCCACAGGTGCCGAGCCTAATGCAGGGTTTTTTAATCTCAGGGAATAAATGAAGCTTTCCTAGATGGTAGTTGATTTATAAGATATTTGCATTTCATACTGCTAATAAATGTTCATCAAAACATGTTTCATTATTAATTATACACTGCATTCACAGCTCCAGTAAATTTTATTCCTATTGTAAAAAAAGTATTTAATTACAGAAGTTCAGTAGTAAAACTTATTTTTGTAAAGCAATTTTATTAGGTGTGTCATATGGCTTAAAAACCTCTGAAGCAACCTGTACAATGCATAAAGACTGCTTAAACATACAGGAGTGTAGATTATGTGATATCTGATCTCAAATTTACAATTGCAATGTTTTATTATACTTTATCTAACATTAGTCTTGTTAAACATGATGAAATGGCCATTGATATTGAATAAATGATAGGCATCATCTATTCTGTGACTCTTATGCCAATACATCATCTGTGAGTATCTGAAGTTATATCTTGGCCACACATTATTAAGCCATGGTAAATCATGCCTACCGAGAATGAAAATTGTGTGTGGGTATCTGGATATTTCTATACGGTGAGACCCTCTTCTAAGAAAAGAACTCTTGAGGTGGTAACTACTGTACATTGAATAAACTTGAAGTTTACTGTATTCATTAAAATTTTGCGCTCATAAGCTACATTGTAGAAGAAACTGAGCCCCCATGAGTTAAATAAGTGTCTCTAAATTATTTGCACTACAAAATTAAGCAAGCAGATAGAGAGAAATCAACAAGGGAAACATCAGTCTGTATTGTGCTTGGGAGATTCCGAGGCAGTGAAGGAAACCATGTCTCTGCTACTTATAGTCCTGGGACTTTGGTCATGGTATTTTATTTTACCTGTGGGGCTCAGTTTTTTATATGTATGCTGGACAAGTTTAGTATGTCTCACTGGACTTTCCCTTGACAGGACCAAGCCACCACAGAGTCTGGTATGCAGGAAGGTGTTAATTTCCTGACTTTCCCCTAGAAGCTGCATATCTCAACACATGGACCCATCTTCTTTCCCTTGAATCTCAGCTGCCATTTCCAGTTTTCACTGAGATCATGTTTTAGGTTTATTACTTGTTCCTGAATGGCACTTGTAAGAAAAAATGCTACTGATGTTGTTTGGAGGTGCAGGAAAGGCTTGCCTAGTAAGTAAATTCTCCATTTTTTGAGGTTGTGCTCAGCATAATATCAATCCATTGCAGAGAATATTAGGGGAGAGACTCATAAATAAATATCTAGGGGAGTTCTAACTTCTCTTCATATCTGAGATTCTATAATAATGTTTTCTTGATTTCTGGAATAAGATGGAACATTTGATAAAACTTAGTCTGACCCACTAACCTAAATATCCTTGGGGACAGAAAGAATGTCTCATTTACCTTGTATTTCTTATACCCATAATCAATCCGGACACCCAGAATTTTAAAAAAAAATCCATTTTTCATAATTGAGGTGCCTCTAAAACATAGAGTGATGAAGTAAGTTGCCCATATGCCTACAAACTCACTTATAGAATCTGGAATCATCACTGTGGGGAAAGATAGAGTCCTTGGGCTTCCTTACTCACAGTGTCACTGGAAGGTATCATGTTGTCCTTATATAGCTATAACTATAGTCATAACTGTGCACAACGATGTCATGTTTATATGACAACTGGGTGACCATTGTGTGACTACTGCATGACTACTGTTTAACATACTGCCAGTACTGTTCCTTTTGGATATATATATATGCATGGGTCCTTCCACTTGTATGGACTTCCCATTCCTGCTCACCAGCCACTGTGAGCTGAATAAAGCTGTATGAAAAATGTCATACCTGCACTCAGCTCAGCAATTCTTTGGCTTGAGTGCAGTATCTGGTTTGAACCTACCAGACTTCAGTCTCCAACATTAAAATCATCCACAAGGAGTGTGTGTGTGTGTGTGTGTGTGTGTGTGTGTGTGTGTGTATAAAGGGCCAGTAGAGGGTTGAGTTATCTACTGGCTTTAGAGGCACACATTGACTATTTAAAGATGTTATTATTATTATATTTTTTTGCTCTGGTTTATCTGGTCCTCAGTGCTTAATTCTTTGTATCCCATATGTGAGGGTTCATTACAATATGTGTGTGAGAGTGTGTGTTGAACATATTTGTTGACCTTTCTGGGAAGCAAAATGTAGGTAGTTCTATCTTTTCTTTTTTTTAAGTTTCAAGTTTTTAGTTTGTTAAAAACTATACTGTTAATCTATCTCTCAGGTATGACAGAAGCAAGATAATGGGAAAATAAAAAAGGAGAGTATTTTCTTTCAATAAAACTACATCAATTTTGCCAAAATTCTATGTTAAATTTCTGTTTTTTAAACTAAAGTATATGTTACTATAAATCTTGAGGTCTTTTTTTTGTTTTTTTCTGTTTTGGCTCTAGGTAAAAGACACTTCTGTACATAAGCCTTGGCTATGACTGGCTTCCTTCAGACACAGTGGAAATAATTAGCAAGAATAAGTATCCAACAAGAGGATTAGGCATGTACATGACTAAGAATAACATCTGCAGTGGCATGATAAAAATGCCAATCAAACCGCATACATCAAGGCATAAACTGATCACCACCCAGGGTCAGAAAGATGTCTTCCCTCCCAGTATAATATTGTACAATTAGGAAAATTTGGGAGTTGTATGCTATCTTTTAAAACATTCCTTATCTTCTAGCCTCAAGAAATAAACTCCTTGTTCTTGATTATCTTCCCCTCAGCATTTCAATTGACCTTAAATACTCAAGGTTGGTGCTGAAACACACTCTGTCCCTGCTACCACAGACATTTCCAACAGATGTCCCATGAGCTTCCTGTTTTGGTCACTCCCATGAACAGTGGTGTAGAGCCTTCTACTCTCTTGTGTTTGTTCTTTTTATGGCCAATAATACTACTCATAGAGCAGATGTATAGCCAAAGTTTGGTATCTAAGTTTGTGGCTAAAGGTTGGTATAAATTTGCCTTTATTTCTTACTTCATGCAGGCTATGTGTTATATAATTTAAAATATTAGTTTATTAATTATTTAATGATGACTTACTATGTGAAAGACATTTTTCTAAGTGCTGAGATTGTTGCAATAAATGAAACAAACAATTTGTCTCATGGAAAGACAAGTAATTTGAGGACAATGAAAAATGCCAAAACAAACAGAAATTGACATGACAATGGAAGTAAAAATAGACCATGCATACTGGCTTTTCATAATGGCTTTCCATATGTCAAATAACATATTTAAATATATTAAAATAGAAGAAAGACCTCAAATATGTCCACTTTAAGACCATGGAAAAAGAAGGAAAAATAAATGTAAGAGGAAGATGAAAGGAAATAGTAAAGATTGGAGTGCATATTAATGAAATAAAAAACAACAAAGAAAATCAATGGAACTAAAAGCTGGTTCTTCAAAAACTTCAACAACATTGACAAACCTTTAGCTTGATTGGTTAGAAAAAGGGAAAAGACTTAAATTACTAGACTCAGAAATTTAAAAAGGCACATTATGCTTGACTTTACAGAAATGAAAGGGGATTGTATACTATAGGGAAGGAATACCAGAAATAACTGGATGCCAAAGAATCAGATAACTTAAATGAAATGAATAGATTCCTAGAAAGACAACAACCTACCAAAATAGACAAATTGAATATACTAATGTTAGCAGCAGCAGGGTGGAGATTTTGCAGGTTCTTGGTGATCTTTGGGAGAAAAGGATGTCAGGACACACCACATAAGCCAAGCAAGCAGCTTTTCATTGGAAAATGGAAGGTGAAAGTACCATCTCAAGAGAAGAGAATAGACAGGATCAAGATAGCAGCTGCACTGGGAGGAAGTGGGCTTCGGTCTTTTGAAGTCTTACTAATCAAAGGGAGAAATATTCAAGACTATGTAGTTGGCTTTTACTGGGAATTTGGGTAGAAATTCCTGTAATTGGGTTTCCTCCCATTTTCATACGTTGGTTGTTTCAGAACTGTCAGTGATTTTAAGAGCAGAGAGATGTTAAACCACATTGTAAGTGATATTATAATTAGTCAAAGTTCATGTAAGGTGACAAGTGGTAGCTTAAGACAACTGGAGCCTTTTTACCTGTGGTTATGAGCCTCCCCAGTTAGTACTTCTGCCTGAAGGCTGTTTATCTTAATTCTTGTACCCAATCTTCAAACCTCTGTATCTCATCTCAGCCCTATCTTCTAGTCTCCTACTGTAATACCAATAATATGAGGTGAATTACTACTTAAAAAAAACTATCCATAAAAATTTTCAGACTCATATAGCTTTATAGATGGATGCTACCCAGCACTGAAGAAGAACTAATAATAATTCTTCACAAACTTTTCCAAAAATTAGCAGAGGATAAAACACCGAAATTCATTTTATGAGACCAATTGAACCCTAGCATCAAACTAGACAAAGATATCAAACACACACCAAAAATTACAAACTGATTATCTCTCGTGAATATTGGCTTAAAAATTCTCAGCAAAATACTAACAAGCTGTTTCCAACAATATATAAAAAGAATTATACATGATGTCCAAATTAGATTTTTTACATATTGCATAGTTGAATTAACATAAAAAAAATTAATATAATATGCCATACCAATAGAATAAAAAATGCAGTGGAAAAGCACATGATCATCTTAATATGTAGGCAAAACATTTGGCAAAACTGAGTGCCATTTTGTTAGAAAAACAAAACAAACTAGGAATACAAAGGAACTGGCAAAATAATTTCAACAAAGAACACACAAATAGCATCATACTCAGTAATGAAAGGTGGGATGTTTTTTCCCTAAGATCAGGAAATAACTGTATTTGCTCTCAACACTTCTATTCAACCTCACACTAAAGTTTCTAGCCATGGCAATTATATAAGAAATATAAATAAAATGTATTCATTGAAAAGGAAGAAGCAAAACTGTATTTGCAGATGACATGCTGTTTTACAAAAAAAAAAAAAAAATCCTAAGGAACTCACTTAAAAAACACTATTATCACTAGAAAAAGAGTTAATCAAGTTTGCATACTATAAGACTGATATACAAAGACTAATTATATTTGTATGCAGTATCAACAAAATTATAAAACTGAAATTAAGACAACAGTTACAGTTACAATAACATCAAAAAGAATAAAATATTTAACAATACGTTTTTGAAAAATAAGTACAAAATGTATACTTTGAAAACTAAAACATATTGTTAAAGAATGTAAAGATCTTACTAAATGTAAACTTGTCTCAGGGTGATGGATCAAAAGACTTAATATTATTGAGATGATAATACTCCCCAAATTGATCTATAGATTCAATGAAATTCTTATCAGAATCCCAGCTGGCTTCTTTTTAAAAATTGATAAACTAGTTCTATAATTACCAAAGAAATCTGGGAAACACAGAATAGCCAAAACAATCTTAAAAAGAAAGACAAACTAAAAAACTCACACTTCTCAATGTAAAACTTGTAACAAAACAACAATAATCCAGGCAATCTGGAACTCACATAAGGGTAGATATCCAAGTCTCAATTGAAAATCATTGAGTTCAGATATACACTGGTCTGACAATTAAGTTCTTAAGCACATTTTAGAAAAAGTGCTGCATACTCTATTGCTTTCTGGAAAGCTCATCATACTGTTATCACATTACTCTTGATGTCCTGAACGTCACCAAAATGTCTTTCTATCAATATTTTCTTTATGTTAGGTAATGAGAAAAGTCATTAGGAGCCAAATGAGGTGAGTAGGGAAAGTGTTACAAAACAGTTACTTGTTTACTGGCTAAAAGTTCCCTCAGAGACAGTGCTGTGTGAGCTGATGGATTGTTGTGATGCAAGAGCCATGAATTGTTGGCCAAGATTTTCAGTTAAGATTTTCCTGTTTCTCTATCATTATTTACTTGGTCTTCTATGCTTCTCACGGTCAACTGATGATTTTGAAACAAAATTTGATGAATTTTTGCAATTTTTTTCTCAGTTCTGCTCTCTACTTGCCACTCTGACCTCTTTATATCAGTCACATGTTCTCTCCCCTTGGAAACATGTTTAAGTCATTTTTGCATGGCTGTTTTCTTCACGGAAGCATTTCCATAAACTTGGACAAATGTGTCCCTGATTTAACTTCTACTCCTTTTCAAGTTTAATAAGAAATTGCAAGAAAAATAATAAACACCACTCAACAAGATACCACCACATATTGACACAAACACAGCTATAAGACACTTACATACCAAAGTTGTGACATCTTGCCTAGTTGTTTGTACAGTGCTGCCAATGTAAGCACACAGTGCAAGTTAGCAAACTTAATTTTTAGTCCTCATAAAGCCACTTGTTTATGACCAACTTATTTTCAAGGGTGCCAAGACTGTTCAGGAAAGAGTACTTTTTTCAATAAATGATTCTGGGAACAAGTGGATAACTATACAGGGCAGAATGAAGTTGAACCATTCCCTTACACTATAGCAAATATTAATGCAAATGCATCAAAACCCTAAATGTAAAAACTAAATGATAAAACTCAAAAATGTTCAAAATAGGCAATACTAATCAAGAAAGAAAATAGATTAATAGCTGCTTATGTTGGGGGAAGGGATGGTAAAGTGATAGGAAAGAAACAGCTAATGGTTACCTAATTTCTTTAGGAGATGATGAAAATGTTTCAAATTGACTATAGTATGGGTTGCTATGAAAATGCCCCCAAACACGAACTCACACTTTAAATGGGTGAATTGTAAGATATGTGGATATGTGATTACATCTCAACAAAGCTATTTTTTTTTCCTTTTGAGACAAAGTCTCACTTTGTCACCCTTGGTAGAGTGTCATGGCATCATAGCTTACAGAAACCTCAGATTCTTGGGATCAAACGATTCTCACGCCTCAGCCTCTCTAGTAGCTAGGACCATAGGCACCCGCCACAACATCTGCCTATTTTTAGAGATGGAGTCTTGCCCTAGCTCAGGCTGGTCTCAAACTCATGAGTTTAGGTGAACGATGAGCTTGGTTGAGCCATAATATCTGACCCAAAGCTATTTTTTTTTTAAATTTAGCCCACAAATTAAAAAATATATATATTGGATAAGATGAAAATTTAAACAAATTCAGTGATGGAGATAAGCTGTAATTGTGTGGATGACATTCAGGAGTGACTCACTCTGGCATGGTCACATGGAGTGAGGTCCTATTTGTTTATTTGTTTGGCATTCATTGAGAATAAAAAAATTAGGTTACACTGATTACAGTTGTTAGTAAAGTCCCTCTTGTGATTGTGAACCACCCCCAAGAGATGTGCCATACACCATGACCCTACCCCTCCCTCCTCTCCTCTCTTCAATCTCTCATTCCTTTACCCCACCTCTTGTTTAGATTTTTAATATATATTAGCACTGTCCTCTTAGTAGTCAATATAAAAATATTTCTTCTCATTCCTTTTGTCAGGTGTAGTAATTGACTCTACTGAAGAATCCATGGAAATGATAGAAAAGAAGAATGAGAGTGCTCTTCTAATAATTAAAGATTAATCTATAATGTTCATTCTGATAAAAGTATAATTCTGACTTATACCATCAACCTACTTCCTCCTCCACCTCTTTCTTTTACTTACCTTCCTTTTCTACTCATTTTTCTTTGGTCTTTTCACTTCATGCGCCTCCTCCAACTCTCCTTCCCTTTGTCCACTACTCTCCTATGCCCTTCTATTCACTCCTCCTATTCTTTTTGACTTCAGTGTCTTCATTTTCAGCATTGAAAAGATGTAGATAGCACATATACCCACATGCCAGCAGCCAAAATTCCCTCATATATACTTTTTTTCCTTTTCAACAAAGTAATTAGGTGACTTGAATTATCTAGACAGTTTCTTATGTACGTCATCATTGTGTAAATGCAGTCATGGTTATAACCCAGGGATTCTCACCCTCAACACTATGGAAATTTCATGTTATATGATTCATTGCTGAGGTGACCTGTGCTATGCAGTGTAGGATATTAAGCAGTATTCCTATCTATGTACTCACTAGATGCCAGAACCATTGTCCACTGACAGCCTTAACAATTAATAACATCTCAAGATACTGGCAAATATCCCCTGGAGGGGAAAAGTCCCCCTTTGTTGAGAATCTTTACAAATCAGGCCTGCAAGGAAAGATTGTTTCTTGATTTGCTCACATTGCTTATTAATGTTCTTTGTTTCTTCTAAAGGAAGAGTTTGGCCAGGTTCAGTGACTCGTGCCTTCATTCATAGCTACTCCAAAAGCTGAAGTGGAAGGGATGCTTGAACCTACAAATTTGAGACCAGCCTGAGCAACACAATGATATCTCATCAAAGTAATAATAAAATTTTTTAAAAGTAGAGTTTTGAATAGATACATGTAAAGCTGAGAGAGGGCCAGAAAGATGGCTCATACTTGATTTTATTCTTATTATAAAACACAGACCCAGTGACCCTCTAAACAGGAGTAGAAATTTTCACTTCAACATTTGGACCACATTCCATAAGTAATAATTATGTTCCTTGGCTTTCTTCATGAAAATTCAGAAGGAGGCATCTTTTCTTCCTTTGTTTCTCAGTCCTCACACGTAGTTAGCACAAATGTTTAGTAGCTTCCTATTTCTTTAAAGAGCTATCTGGCATTCAACCTTTGAAAGAATTGGCACAAATCAGGTCAAGATCTCCTGAGATATGCCTAGTATAGCACAGTCATTGCTTGCCTAAAGACAAGTTATGAAGTGGCCCATAATCTCTCCTGGACTTTATTCCTTGTCTGGCTATCAATGGCATCTCCTCCTCTCACTTTATTTTAATCATCAGGTCAATAAACATTTACTGTGTACCTCCTTTGTATATGGCACTATATAAGGCACAAAAAAGAGCAATTAAAGATGGTAAGGACAAGACTTAAGAGAGTAAAGGAGGCAGGCGAGACCTCACATGTCAGTAGTTCACTTGTTCCCTGCACCCACACTATGTTGTATTGAAATCAAGTCCTCAAAAACTTCCTGGCTATTCAGTTTACCAAGGAAAATTTTGCCTCAATGTTGCCTCCAGGAGGATCTTAACCCTGAGTTATCCCATTTTACCATTCACACTGTTTTGATTACTAGAAAGTTCTTTCTTTCTAGTAAGACAGTTTAATCTGCAAATTTTTCGACTTTTATTCACATTGGACTCTACAGAATAAAGTCCTTTGTATGAATATTAACTTTAAACATTTATTGAAGTATTCCTGCCCCCCCTCATTTTTCTTATTTATTTTTTCATTTTTTTCCATATTGATATAAAGGTCCAAACAGTTGGGTTACACTGTTTGCATTAGTTAGGTAAAGTTCAAGTTGTAGTTGAGCCCTTCACTAGGAGATATGCCATAGAACCTTGCATTGTACTCATTGAGTGAGAGCTTATCAAGTCCTGCACACTTATTTCAAAGATCATCTTAGTCTCTAAGAGTGAAGTGTTCAAATTCCAAAACAAGACTGCCTTACCATCTGACAGTAAATCACCATGTAGCTTAAAACAGCAAGTCATTTAAGGCATGTGTGCACAGGATGGGACTTCCCCCCTCCAAAAAAGTCAATGCAGAAACTTCCCCACTCATAAACAAAATTATAAACCAGAGCTCCCAGAGAAGCAAACCACTCATTGTTCTAGAAGTCCTATGGCTTTTCAGCATGGCCAAATCATCTGAGATTGAGATAAATTCCAACCCCTAGCATCTGTAGGCACATGTGCAAGGCCTTGCTATCCCTGAGTGCAATTGTCGAGCCAGGCAGGCAAAATACGTCCTATGGGGTTGAAGTAGGAAAAGATGAAATGAGTAACATTTCGAACATTTTTTTCTTTTAAATTAAAATGCACAGTTTAGGCCATATTTCAATTATCAGCTTGACATTACTCTTTAAGCAAATGACTAGATTTAACAAGAGAGCTACTACATTTTGAATGCATTGATTTTCTGCTTGGTGTAAACTCTAAATAGCCGATTAGAAAGCTGTGAATCAGACAAACTCAGTGTACCTAAAACTTCCTGAAATATATTACAAACTGGAAACATGTGGATCTTTGAAGGTGAAATGAATTAAAAGCACATGATTGTTATAACTTCAATGTAGAAATAGTAAGGACATACTAGCTCTTATCTGGCAATTTAAAAAAAGTCCACATTTTGTAGCACATCAACCTAATCCATAAAACTCCTGAGCTTAAATGTATAAAGATACAGATTTATTTTCCAAAAGTGACTGTGAAATGAAATGAACAGTTTCCAGTTACAGAATATGCTGATGTGGCCCTCCATTATTTCCCTAAGCAGGATATTTCTGTTTCTGTGTCTCTCATTATATTTTGGTATGACACTCTAGCTATACACATTGAGCTTGGGTCCCTGTTTTATCAATCACAAAAATATCTCATCAACTTAAATAGTATTCTTTGCATTAAGAATTCGTTGTCTTTTCTTTACTCTATTGCTGGCACTAACAGTGTGACCTTGGAGAAATGGCTTCACCTCTCTGTATCCTGAGCTTCTCTACCTGTAAGATATATCAATGAAATGATAGCACATCACATGTCATTGGGAAGAGTAAAAGGTGATTATAATAGCACAGACTTGTTGCAATTATAATCTCAGGAAAAGAATCCTCGTCATATTTCTAAAGCTCCCACCCCCATGAAACACTAAAAAGAAAGTCCCTATATTTTTTGTCTGGAGTTTTAAATATTATAACAGAATTGGGAAAGTAGAAGAAGACTTTATCTATTTGATGTGATTATTTAGCATATAAATTCCATTTATGGATGCAAAGCACCTCCCAGTAATTTTTGCAAGCTGTTTTCCTCATACAAATCCAGGTATTAGATGGTCTTTGAGCTCAGCAAACTCAAGGATGGAGAATATAAGCCAAGCACAGCAAATAGCAGAATGCAAAGATGGCAACAAATCTAGAAAGAATATTTGTATCTTTAGCTGCGTTGGAAAGAAAGAAAATGTTAGTAATGGGTGACTCTGATTTTTCTTTTACCTTCACTGGTCCTTAGCCTGCTCCTGCCATTCCCTCCCACCACTGTCCACTGTCAGATGTAATGGCATTCAGCCAGCTCTTATTTCCCCAGAAGATCTGGTAGAGTATTTCCTCCCATCTAGTTTTCCGGAACAAGGCCAGACACTCCAGATATATTGGTATCTTTCCACACTACAATACAATTCAGTAAGCTGAAATCATATTGAGATTTTCATGATTTAAAAAAATATATATATACACATAGCAACAATAAGAACAATGATACATTACCCTTCTTACAGGTCATTTGCATTTCAAAATAGGTAAACAACTTTTAAAATCAGATTTCAAAATCTGGGGAAAAAGAAAGGAACAGTTTTGCTAGATCAGTGAATAAATCTGATATTTTTTTAAATCATGATCCCCAGCCACAGAAATTGAACCTCATGTGGTAGGCCAACTCAGATATTGCTTTATTAGAAAGGTTAGTAACAACACAGCCCAGTCCACTTCACCAAGCTCCACTTCAGGAATTAGCCCTGCTCTGCTTGGTTGTGTTAGGTTTAAACTGTCTTTTGTTTCAAAGCTAGCTGGAGAAAGTTTAGAGAATACAGCAATGAAAGTGATCGAATGAATGGAAATATTTTCTTTGGGGACTTTGTATAATCAGTCTCTTCAGTCTGTAAAAATCAAAGCTGAATAGATTCAAAGTCTATAAGTCTATAAAATTGAAAAGAATAGAGAGAATTGAGATGGGCTTATTCATCAAATTCAAGAACAAAGGGTCTCCTTTGAAGCTGGGAAAAGGAGGATTTAGGATAAATGGAAAAAACTAGTTTTTTAACACAGTGGGGGTTAAACTTACAGAACTCATTATCCCAACTATTGCTATTCATTAAAAATATAAATAGATCCAGACAAAGATTCATATCTGAATAAAGATCAGTAATGGGTGACCAAAGAAGGTCTGGCTTTAATTTAATGATTAACAGCCTTTGCTTTACTGTCATGCACATCTGGTTTTAAATTCTTGTCTAACCCTTACTGGAGAGATGACTTAACTTTCAAAGGCCCAGTTTGTACAGTACCATAGAGACCATACTGCAGAACCTCTGGAAGTTGACCACCCAAGGAACTGTAACAAACTGGTCAACATGCTAAGGTGTTCAGCATAAGGAACTAGGCTTCCTGTATTGGTATGAACATGTGGTGCCCACCCAGTCTATGGAAATTAGGCCAACTTATGGTCAAGGGTAGGGAAGTGGTCAAATATGGAAGTTCTACAGTAGTACTTACATGTTGGACTTGTTGAGACTAAATGAGATGAAACATGTTAGCTTCACAATAGGGCATAATGATGATAAAGATGAAAGAGAGAAACATAAAGAAGATGCAGGAATGAAGGAGATTAAAGAGACAAAAAAGGAAGAGGGGGAAAAACAGACAGAGGAGGAGAAAGAGAAAATGATGAATGACAGTACTGGTGTCTTGCTATTCTCAGCTTAATCTTGAATAGCATATTTCCAACATTTATATGGCAGTCCTACTCAGCAAAGAATTTTACTGCTCAGAATGCAAATAGGGCACCATTTGAGAAACACAGATTTAGCTCACAGATCTGCACTTAGGGAAACTATTCTATTCATAACCCTCTTAATTATAGGTTACTAAGTTTGTTTGAGGCATATACACACACATCACATACATAAATGGACACATACACATTCTTCAACTTCTTGATCCAATGAATCCTCAATTTAGTAAGAAATTAAACATTTTAGGTGCATAACTTGATTTGACCAGGAAGCTCAGCTAACCTGATTGAGCAATTTCTGCTTTTCAATTCAGGCTTATCTTCCAGCATGTACTAAACCCGGGAAGATTTTCCCTTCAATTTGTGTTTTCACCCTCGTCTATTGTTAGCATCTTCTAGAGCTTTGAAAAGCCAGAAAGCAATGAGTGAAAAGAAAGTAATTCCACAAACAACATTGGAAAGCACATTTCTGCACACCCTCAACTTTAGATCTGTATAAAAATTTGAGATAAGCATTTTCCTTCACCCTCTCCAGCCCTACACAAGAATAGTCTGAAATGAAGTATCCAATCTCTGATGATGTGCCATTGATCATAGCTTGCTTTCCAAGATTGAAACAGCTTTTTTCTCCTTCTTCATTTTTTAATTTTATAATTTCTTATTGTGTTATTTGCTCACATACCATATGGCTCTTCATTTCTGAAAATATATATTTTTGCCTTTTACTCACTATAAAGCCAATTACACTGCCACAATTCTTTCTTAGCAATCAATTAAAAAGACTCACATGAAAAGGCCAACCCCCACACACACTCACACACACTCGCATACCCCTCCTCTTTTCTCCTGTGGAAAACACATCTGTAGCTCATGTTGTGATGCCTTCACACTTCAGACTGAGGGCCTGACACTCATCTGCATAGCTCTTATCTGTCCTACACAGGGATAGGCAAGAGGGTCTGGGGGCAATGGAGAGAATATTTTTTGCAGCTCAAAGCAGGCAATCTTTTTTTTTTTTTCCTCCCTCTTTCTCCCTCTCTCTTTTTTCCTTTTCCAAGATAAATAGAAGCAGAAAGGACAAGCAGTTTTGATTAGCATTTAAAATGTTGTCAATTTTTAATGAAAGCGTAACCTCCAACCATCAACTCCACACAAACTGGAGACAAGGTTGCAAACCGAATGCTAATATATTTGGCACACTTTCTCACACCTGTCCTTCCCTGAACTTTTCTTGTTGCTAATTTGTTATGTCAGCCCATATTAGTAGGTTTCAAAAGTCCAAACTGGCAAGTGTGGTGACCCAAAGAGAACCAGTCTTTGGAAGATCTTTAAATCGAAACATGAGAGTTGGGCAGTTTATTAGCTGCGTACCTATAATCCTATAAATGTGATTATATTAACTTGAGGGAGTTGCCAAGTTTTAGGAGTAATCTTCAGAGTCTTTTAAATTCCATTACTGAACGTGACATTTTTGTTTACGAAATAAATGCTTGCTAGTCAATCAACATCATTCATTGCATACAAATGATACATTTACCTACCTTCTATTGATAAGTTCAAATAACAAAGGGATTGCAAAATACGGGGTTTCCCTCAAGGAACTTACATTTTTAATAGCAAAACAAGAATGTATACATGAAAAATACATAAAAACACTGGGAAAGACATATATAAATAATTTTCAAAATATCAGGAACAAATGTTGAGGGAAATTGATAATGGCATTGTGAGAGTCCACATACAACTGAATGCAGATTAGAATTTCAGGAAAAAACAGCTGTTTCACGGTTTATGCAGGAAATCCTGTGCTCCACCATTAATTTACTCACAAGTAGCCAGGTAATAAAACATATATTAAGTTTCAGGTTATCTCTGATAGCAGGACCAAAAAGAAAAAAAAAAAAAAAAACACAACCAAAAACAAAGAACAAGACATTTGACTGTTGAGAGCTTTGTCTGAATCTTTTTTGTTTGTTATGTTTTGTTTTGCAATTCACTGGGTCCAGGTTTGAACCCGCCACCCTTGGTATATGGGACCGGCACCCTACTCGCTGAGCCATAGGTGCTGCCCACTTTTTCCTGAATCTTATTGAAAAGTCAAGAAGGAAAAACTAAACATGCCCTCATATATGATTCTTCAATCAGGCTCCTTGGTGTGTATCTCAAAGCGCTGAAAACGTATCCTCCATACAAATGTTTATAGTAGTTTGATTCATAATTGACAAAACTCAGAAACAACTAAGATGTCTTTTAGTATCTGAATGGATACATAAACCATGGTGCAGCCAAACAATGGCATATTATGCAGCACTAAAAAGAAATGAACCATCATCCATAAAATGGCACAATACTAAGTGAAAGAAACTAACCTAAAAAGGCTGCAAATGTCTGATTCCAACCATATGATGTTCTGGAAAAGGCACACCTATGGAAAAAATAAAAAGATCAGTGGTTGCCGTGGCAGGATGGTTAAGTATGGCACAGAGGATTTAAAGACAATGAAAATATTATACTATAATATAAGGTTACATACATATATATGTCATATACATTTGTCCAAATCTGTAGAATGGACAATTCCAGGAGTGAATCCTAATGTAAACTATAGATTTGGGGTGATAACAATGTGTCAGTTTAGCTTCATCATTGTAACAAATGTCCATTTCTGGCAGGAGATGTTGATAATTGAGGAGACTCTCTGGCAAATCCCTGAATCACCTTCTTAATTTAAACTGTTCTAAAAAAAAAAAATAAAATAGCAAGGAGATTTTTTAAAAAGGAAGGCAGCCAAACTAGCTTCTACTTCAGATGTATTAACATATATATATTCTTTTAGTCAACCCAAATGTACTGATTTTTCTCCCTTTTTCTACTTTTCTGTCCTTTCTTTTTAAAATTTACTGGCATTTTCTACATTCTAGAACAATATGGTAAGGTTTAGTATACAAGTTATATGACTCAGATAGATTTATTCAGAAAAGCTTCAAACATGAGATGTTACTTATTCCAGCACTTTCATGATGATGTTCACTAGCAATGGGGCTTGAGAACAGTATTGTCCTCAGGTGTATGGCAGCATATTTTCTCTCACTGATTCTATGTGTATCTACGGATTTTAGTACATCAGAAGTAATAAATACTGATTTGCTTTGTGCTTGTGGATTTTAACAAGTATATATGGATCTTTCTGGGCAAATATGCAAGTATTCACTCCCTTAGGGCCTATTGTTTTAAAATTCTTTCACCATCTTTTGGGAACTGTTTAATAATACTCAGGAGAAGGCTCTTCCATTGTTATCATGGGAGGGTTTTCTATTAGTGATTAATGTCAAAAACAAAACATCTTTTCAAAAGTAGAACTTGGTAAGTTCTTCCATTTATTATAAATAGAAATGTGTAAATCAGTGGAGAGTAAATCAAAGATGAAGGCTCTTAACATTGTGATGTACAACTAGCATACTTTAAAAAATGATAGTCTCTTAAAAATATGCAGTCTTAGAATTAATATAAATAAGCTTACAATAAAAAACAAGCATATTTACACGTATATTGTTGTTTTCTGTCTTCTGTATTTAACTGTAAAGTATGATATAAGTGTCTGGGTTAATTTAGTCAGAAACACACACACATACTCATGCACACACATCTTTACAAAGAATAGGAATTACACAAGGAGATAAGATGGAAGAATTAAAACTAAAGGTCATGAAATTTGATCATCTCCATATTTAAGGTTACTCTAAGTACTCTGCAAATAACAAGGTGCTTTAATGCCGCACCTGCACTTTCATCTCATTTAATATGAAACCCATAAAAGATTGTTCCTGAAGTCATTATCTTCAACTGTTGAGAGCATAGATCATGACTAAGTGACTGAAGTGTCGTGGGAACTCTCGATGGAATCCTGCTCGGGATCTGATATATGTCTCTCAGTATCCATCAAACTCAAAGGATGTGCAAAAGAAAAGAAAGGCAGAACTCTAATTTTGTGTGTGTGTCTGAAATGTCCTTCCTGCTTTTGAATTGCAGGACCAAGGTAAGTTAGTTGAGAAACTGATGCCTGAGATAATTAAAATGGAATGTTAAAACATCGTGTGAGAGAATTTTTAAATATTCCTGGGGGGAAATGGTGAAAGATACTTATTGCAAAAATTTAAACTAAAATGGTATTGTGAATCATATCTTACTTGCTTCTCATCTCTAGGCAAAATTTTGTTAATCTATGTAACAAGCATGTTCTGAGTAGATGAGTTTGTAATAAGATAATATTACTTTAAGAAAAGAGATATCAGGCCAGGCGTGATGGCTCACGCCTCTAATCCTAGCACTCTGGGTGGCCAAGATGGTGAATTGTCTGAGCTTACAGTTTGAGACCAGCCTGAACAAGACTCAGCCCCTTGTCTAAAAATAGCCAGGTATTGTGGTGGCTGCTTGTATACCTAGGCACTTGGGAGCCTGAGGCAAGAGAATCTCTTGAGTCCAAGAGGTTGAGGTTGCTGTGAAATATGATGGCATGGCACTCTATGGAGGGTGACAAATGAGACTCTGTCTTGAAAAAAGAAAAAGAAAAGAGAAAAAAAGGGAGAGCTATCAGATTAGGGTCGTCATTGAGGGTATCCTAGATGAGTACGCATGTGAGAGGGACTCTAGACTAGGGGTCCTCAAACTTTTTTAATAGGGGCCAGTTCACTGTCACAAAGACTGTTTAAGGGCCAGACTATAGTTAAAAAAAAAAAAAAAAAACTATGAACAAATGCCTATGCACACTGCACATATCTTATTTTGAAGTAAAAAGAACAAAACAGAGGTGGTACCTGTCACTCAAAGGAGTAGGGTGCCAGCCCCATATACCAGAGGTGGTGGGTTCAAACCCAGCCCCAGCCAAAAACTGCAAAAAAACAAAAAACAAAAAAAGGGAACAAATACAAATACAATATTTAAAATGAAAAAAAAAGATGCCCCCATCTGCAAAAAAAAAAAAGGCCTCCTAACTTCAGAAAAAAAGGCCCCCCTTAAACACAAAGAAAAGCCCTACTAACTGCAAAAAAAAAAAAAAAAGAATAGACCTCCTAACTTCAAAAAAAAAAAATTCTAACTTTTTTTACCTTGGTCCTCAAGCAGCAGCAGGTTCTGCACAGGCAAGCTCGTGACTCGTCTGATCATGAGTCTCAGTCTCACCCAAGACTGAGAGGAGGAATCAAGAGACAGAGAGAAGGAGGGGAATCGGACAGTGTGGCGCACATTCCACATATGAGCACTGTGGCCCTGGATGAATCAGCTGTTAAGCAGGAGAGGCAGTTGCGGCAAAAACACCCTGCGGGCAGATAAATGTCCTTGGCAGACCATAGTTTAAGGACCCCTGCAGTAGACGAACAGAAATGTAAAGACTGGGATATTTCGAGGTGAAAGAATCTCATCAATAAATTCACAAATGAGAGTCTAAAGGATTGCTTCTAATAAGTAATGATGGAAGAAAATAGTGTACAGCAGAAAAAAACTAGGTGAGAGCTACTTTAGCTGAATGAAGGCCTAAAAAATTGGCACGTGGAGCACTGAGAAACCATTGAAAGTTTTGAAGAAGAAAATGATTCTAGGGGCGGAGCAAGATGGCGGATGAGTAACAGCTTCCTTGCGGCTGGGCACGGTGAGACTGGGGAGAGAGGACTTCAGGCATCTCTGCCAGGTGGGATCTGCCCAGAAACTTCCCTTTGGGGACACAGGGAGACAGCATGAGGCTTCTGGACACCCCGAGGAAGACTAAAGTGGCAGAAATTGGGCAAGTGGTTGCGTCTGTTCATTCGG
This sequence comes from Arctocebus calabarensis, assembly GCA_963573935.1. Classification (NCBI taxonomy): domain Eukaryota; kingdom Metazoa; phylum Chordata; class Mammalia; order Primates; family Lorisidae; genus Arctocebus; species Arctocebus calabarensis. Next base: position 30,301 of record CAUYON010109050.1, read on the forward strand.
TCTGATCGTGTCGGCGGCTGTGGGTGGGGCAGCAGTGGACCTACAGGATGGAAGGGCCTTGCCTGTAAGCAGTTTGGGTTTCTTTTGGACTTGGCACTTGGTTGAACTGC
>CAUYON010109054.1:0-12313 GCA_963573935.1 Arctocebus calabarensis
GTCTTGGGGTCTTGGTGTGTGCCACACCTTTTGGGGGCAAAACACGATTGTAAGAGGGTCTTTTCCTAACAAATGCAACCAGTGTAACATGGTTTCTTGTACCCTCAATGAATCCTCAACAATAAAAAATAAATAAATAAAAGTACTATAATTTGTGGACCAGGAAACTCAATTGAGAATAATCTCAAAGAAATAAAATGTATATAATATATAAAAAGTACATTAAAGTATTGGCTTTACAAAATACAACTAACATAGTGCTCATCCATGGAAGAATTATGAAATATAGTGTACTTATTTAAAATATTGTGTTTGAGGGGCGCCTCCTATGGCTCAATGGGTAGTGCATCACCCCCATATACTGAGGATGGTGGGTTTGAACCTGGCCCCGGCCAAGCTGCAACAACAGCAAAAATAGTGAGGCATTATGTGGGCACCTATAGTCCCAGCTACTCGGGAGGCTGAGGCAGGAGAATCGCCTAACCCCAGTAGTTGAAGGTTACTGTGAGCTGTGATACCACAGCATTCTACCGAGGGTGATAAAGAAAGACTCTGTATCTAAAAAAAAAAAAAAAAAAAAAAGTTGTATTTGAGCTATCTGTTGTCCTAATCGGATGTAAATGTTGTATTGATCAGTTAAAAATCTTTATAAAATTACAGAATATGATAGTTTCTATATAAAATAAACCCTATATGTATGCATATACATTTGCATATATTTTTGTGAGATTGTATAAAAATGTGGAAAGATACACATATGAGACTGTATGTTTGTTGTTGTTTTATGCTTTCCCATTTCATGTCTTCCTTTACATTATATTTGTGTTTTAAATTGTGAAAAATGGTGTAGCAAATAAGCAAGGTAGTACAAAGACATATAAAGGAAAAACTAATTAGTAGTCCCCGTTCCATTCCCCTGCTCCCTTTCTCCAAAGCCATCTCTTACACTAACAAATGCTAACAGCTCAATGGTAACTTTGTACACCTTTATCACTGCTTAAGCAATGTGAATATATACGAATATAGAGGGGGTATACTTGCACACGAACTTTATGGCCACACTGTATATTCATATATCAGGGTTTGCTCGTTTCTAGTGAAATACAATAATGCTGTGCATATTACTTGGTGACTTGCTATTTTGACTAAGTAAATGTCAGGCTAGACTGATCTGTGTAAGTGTATTTGTGTGTACAGGTGCATAAGTGTGCATATGCATCTTTTTTCCCCTTCTAATGTTTTTCATATGCATATTTTGGTTAAGTATGTTTATATCAGTCAGAAATGATAGAATGTTGAGAGTTGTTTGTGGTGTTTTTTTGGATGGCTTTTGTGGTTTTGTTTTTGGATTTTTAATTGCTGCTCCACTGTAGCTCTCATATGACAGGTTGTTAATATCAGATACCTCATATGAATATGAGTTAGGGAACAGAGAAAAAGAAGGAATATTTCAAAATAAATATTGTCATTGCTTTCTTTTAAAATGAGCAATTACTTTTGTATTTTAGGAAACCTAATATGAAAAATTAAAGGAAAATTATTTATGCTGTGTACTATATTCCAATTATTATTCATCTTATTCTTATCATACTCATGTTAGAAAGAGATTTGTGGAGAATTATTTAATATTAAAATGTATATGAGAACTCCATTTCAAGCCTTGAAATGGGGGAGGTTAATTAGAAAAAAGGGAATAGGGGAGCAGAGAGTGCTCATGGATATGCCTTGTTAACCCTGATAATGATGAGAAAGCCATTTGGCAAGAATAACACATAGCACCACTTTATAGATATATAGTCCATTTACTAAGATACAAGTTAATTCATTGAATTACTATGTCTGTTTGCAAAGTCAAATGATTTCTACTATAAATTAAACCATGATCTAATGCCTTTAGCTTTATAGGTCTACAATTTGTAAGCTTTAGCTTTGAATGTTCTGGTGGTCATCACTGAGAAACTATGGCATACAGTGCATAAGCACTCAGGCCCTAAGCCTTCTAATTTGCTTCTTGGATCCACCTCTTACCTGTATAGTTCTGTTCCCCACTTCTTATCTGTAAGGCAGGTGTAATGCTCCTTCACCTTAGGAGGAGTATTTACCTCCTAAGGTGATGGGGGAGATTGAGCGAGTATCAATGCACTTTGATCACTGTTTGGCACCTACGTAGTGCTAAATGAGCATTTACATTATTTTAGTGGTTGCTGTTGTTAATACATGATTGGCTGGTGACACAGTGAAGAACAAGTATCCTAATAGATCCCTTGCTAACTCACTTCAGGACATGGAGAAACTGAGCTTTCCTGGCTAAAGCATTGGTCTAAAGAGATGAATGGCAAAAGATCCTGAGAGAGACAAAAATGTTATATTAAAACTTTTGAAAAATATATTGAAGTTTAAAATATTCAGAAGGTTGGACTGTCAGCTATGACTCTTACAGAGACTGGAATGCTTGTCTTCAGAAATTGTTTCCTGACCTTCTTCATCTTAATTTCCTGATTCTAATCTATTGTGCATTAAAATTTCAACTAAGTCTAAATTGATTCTAAAAGTTAATACCACCTTACCAAGAGACACAAATAATATATCGTGGATAGAATAGGAGAGCCTAATTTAAGATACCTTTTTTATACCTAATTTTGGAGCTACTCAATTATTTTCTATATGATTTTTATTTCTTTGTTTATTATTGTGGTTTCGTTTTTAGGCAGGGGGCAGGTTACATTTCAGTTTTTTTCATTAGTGGTATGGATATTATGGTAAGTAAAGTATAGGTAAAGAATGATTTTTTTTCTGTCAACCAACAATCCCTTCCAATTTCCCTCACTTTGAACTTGGAATGATCTCTTTTCGCTCAACATTTTTAGGCACATCTTGACATTTTAATCATTCATAGTCTCTTCTTCATTCCTTAGTTTTCACTGATGTTCCCTCACAGCAGAATTACTACCGTAGTCTATTATCTTGATTTCCTAATTCATCACCAATACATCCTGTATTGTATCCCTACATAAACAAGACACGTCCTCCTTGCAACATAATTTGTTTTCTCTTTTAAATTCTGAGTTGCTCAAAAACAGGGATCATGCTATTAATACATTAATTTGCATGTTTCACTTTTTAATAATATAACTGAAACAAAGCAATTTAGGGGTGGAGGTGTGGGGACAGGGAAGTCTTGAATTTAAATTTGACTTTCTGCGCTAAGAATATTGTCATTAAGCTAAACGTGTTTTTACTTTACCATGATTGGTTTACAAGCCTTTTGGGTATCATGTGCTTGTTTAGAAATCATAGGTTTTCTATGCTTTTGTCTTTTCAACCTTCTCAAATGTCTACTGCATGTACCATGAGGGAAATTTAAATCTTTGTATGATCATGCATGAGTACTTGGAAACCTATTTCCTCCCTACACAAAAAAGTATTGTGACAACGATTTGATTTTATACTAGAAACAACAGTTTTGATGAGTAATTTATGTTCAAAGGAAAATCATACTGTAAATGAATCATTTCTTTGGTGAAACAACAGGTGGCAGCAAAGAGGAATAATTTTGGCATCTTGGCTTTTTACAATAATGGGACCTGAAAATTGTTTTTTCTGGTCCATTTTGAAGACTCTATGAAAATTAACAGAATTTCCAAAATATCAATATGTAGTTTTGTTCACAAATTTTATTATAAGGCATTGAGCTTTTGAAAACAATAGTTTTCAAGGGACAAATGGAGAGAAATGCAGACCTTTTCAGAGTTCCCTTGGAACTTTCACTTAATAAGAAATGTTACTTTTTGGTACCTTTAAAAAAAGGAAAAATAAACCAACTGAACAGATGTTTGTCTTCCAAGCAGATGCCCCAAGGATCTTTCTCTAACATTGGCCTATTTTTACTCTTCTTATTAAAAAAATCTGTCCATTGAAGTGACCTTTCAAAGTAATCAAATTTAGTTTATCATGGGTGTTGGTATATGTTGTTTTTTTAAATACATAACTAAAATATTTTAACAAAAATATTAAACATGAGTAAAGAGAATTAAAGTGGTAAAATAGGCACTGGGATTTGTCTGGAAACTTAAAAGAATGATGTCCATTATCCTACTAATTTCTGAGGATAAAGTGAATGAATTTTCTAGATAATTGAAATTTTTCTTTTTAATACTTATGTGATTGTAGCAGCAGCAATAGCTCTCTCTATTAGAGAAACCCTCTTTCATGCATAATCTTGTTCGCAGAGGTAACTAAGGTCAAAGGAAGGGAAAGGGAGATCTTTTTAGTACCCAAAGGGGAACAGAAGGACAAACTAATGAACAGTCACAGAAAATCACTACTGAAGTAGCTCCAGATGTACCAAAAGTGATGACAGCTCCAAGTCACACATTTGAATTCTAGACCCAGGTTTAATTATTGGTACAGTTTAAGACTCACACTCATGTACCAGTCTTCTTCTTCTTCCTTTAAAATAAATAATCTGTACTTTTAGAAATGGATCTTGCTAGGAAAGCTGACAGGTACCCTCTTTCTTTTCTTTCCTTTTCTTTTCTTTCTTCAGAGTGGAAGTGTGAAGAGATAAACTTTGACAGATAACAAAGGTAATTTCAGGAGAGGTATAGATTCATGTAATCCTGTAAGATGATCAGGAAGTTATCTATGGTCCTCAGCTTTTCTTTCATCACCTCATTCCTCCCTTCTGGTAGCACCACCTCCACCCGCCTCAGGTTCCCATACCCTCCCTCCCCTTCCTTCATTAAAACTTACGTTGAGATCCCACATTCAGGCAAGCATAAATAACTTATAGTGGAGATCAAAACCTTAAGTTAATTGTTCTATTGAGTAGAATTTCAGGCTCCCTACTATGAAATGAGGCAGAGTTCAAAAGATATAAAATCAGATGTGAGAGCCAAGGGAAGTTGACTGGGATTGATCTATGGGATTGCTCCTTCATCTGTGTCCACGCGTGACTAGCCAGATCCATCATAGCTACACACAGCTACAACCATTTCAGAGAGGGCCACAGTGTTTGTTTCAAGGCAAATGACCTCTATATCCCTGTAATATGCACCTATGTCCAATACAATTGGAAGTTTTGCAATTCATTTAAAATGATGTGAAGGGCATAGGCTGACAAATGGCAGATTAGATCTTCTCTAATTAACCAGTCACAAGAAACAAGGTCAGTACCAACACATATGTCTTTGAGTATTTCCTCTCTCAAAAGAAAGTATCTGGGCTGGCTTTAGAGTGTCTGTTTCTATCATATAGCAATGGCTAAAGGACTTTTCCCCAAATTTCTCTAAAATCAAAACGTGACTGAACATGGGAAAAATAGCAAGACCAGTGAAAATAGTTAAAAGGCAATTGACACAAAGAAAGAAAAGATCGTCATAATAAAGGAATTTTGTTTTCAGTGCAGGAAAAATCACCCTCACCAGGGCTGTCAGGTTCAGTCAAAAACATGTGGAAAATATGTCCCTTCGTTGGGCCACTTTTGGCAATAAACCATAACTGTGAGTGTTGGTTGATATCAAGTCCTTCAGAACACCAGGGCTTACAAACAGGAAGAAAAGGAAGTATCTGAGTGCAGTTCAGAACAGGGCAACAATGAGTGTGTCCTGACTGTGTTTGTTTATCTCTAAATGAAAATAAATGTGGTGCCACCTGGATCACCACCAGAATAAGGGGATGGTGATCTACAGAGGGACTCATTCCCCTCTCTGTTCTCTTATAACTCTAGTGGGAATGAAAAGCTGTTAGTGAACAATTATGTCATCAATAACATGAGCAAAGAAGCCCTGATGACATGAAGGATACCTCGCAGATTGAGAGTAAGTAAGCTTTAAAACACATTTAAGTCTGTGGAGAAAGTACAATTTGATAGATAGAAATTGAGCCTTAGAGTTGAGACATCTTTCAGTTTAGCTCAGTTCAACCAATCAATCATATTCTCACACATATCCAATCAATAGCTTCAGAGTTTAAATGCACAGATACAAGCTAATGTCCCTCTCCTGACCCCAGAATGGATATATATATTCATGAGTATATACATATAACTAAGGACATGGGTCATCACTGGAAAAGTATGTATCTTGGCTTTGGGAACTAAAAGTACTCCTACTTTATAAATAGCTGAGGCCTCCTAGTATTTCAGAATTCAGAGAGGAAAATTAGTTAGGAAATGTGCTAGTAAGTAACTGACAACAACAATCACAGCATTTATGTACTAGATATATATTACGTTCCCCGTACTGGGGGCTAAAGCTGTCATGTGACTTAACTGACATAATTCTCACAAAACTCTGTGGGATTGATCCAAAAGGTCAACATTTACTGATGAACAGCCCTGGAGGAAAACAAGTTCTGGGATTTCAAATATTTTGAATATTAGAAAGGAAATATAATATAGGTATATATCATCATCACTTTGTAACCATCATCATGTTTTGGAACATCTGGAAAAAATATCTACTCTAAAGTGAGACGTATGAAGACAGCAAGCAGTTCATGTTTTGCCATTGAATGAAATTATTCTAAATCTTAAAACCATGTTTTAGAGATTTTTGGATTTTAAAACGTTTATAAATCTTGCACTAATTTGTATAGAGGTTGTGCAAATTAGTATAACCTCTATGGAAAACAGTACAGACATTCCTCAAAGAGCTAAAAATAGACCTCTTATTCAACTCAGCAATCCCACTACTGAGTATCTACCCAAAGGAAATTATTTTATCAAAAAGATATCTACATGCAAATGTTTAATGAAGTGCAATTCAGATTGCAAAGATATTGTATCAATTCATCAATACATAGTGAATAGAGGAAATGTGGTATATATGAGGGCTGTCTGAAAGTATCCAGTCATGTAATACCAAAAGAATGGAAAACATTGGCAGAATACTTTCTAGACAGCCCTTGTATATGCCATCAAGCACTACAAAATCTTGATAACTAGGATTTATGGGCAAATCAAATTAATCAACATAAAAAGAGCCAAGAATGCCTATATCACTGGGTAAGAGAATGAATAGAATCTTCTCTAAAAAAGATAGATGAATGGCTAACAAGCATATGAAAAAATGCCCATCATCCCTAATCATCGGAGAAATGCAAATCAAAACCACCCTGAGATATCATCTAACCCCAGTGAGAATATCCCACGTCATAAAATCTCATAACTGAAGATGCTGGCATGGATGTGGAAAGAAGGGAACACTTCTACATTGTTGGTGGGAGTGCAAAATAATTCAACCTTTTTGAAAAGAAGTATGGAGAATCTTTGAAGAACTCAAACAAATTTGATCCTGCAATCCCATTACTGGCCATCTACCCAGAAGGAAAAAAAATCATTTTATCATAAGGGCATTTGCACTAAACTGTTTATTGCAGCTCAATTTCCAACATTGTGACATTTTTGGTATGGCCTTAAGTGACAAAAATTGGAGAATATCAGAAATACATGGGGGACATTTTTGAAAGTTGTCTGAATAAAACTCATGTGCTAATTTTCAATGAAGTGCAATGTACATTATGGAAGACTCAAGTAAGAGTATAAAGGGAAGATGTAATTTTCTAGATATGCATAGAACTGTAAAACCACAATGGAAATTAATCCATTGGGTACCAGCAATCTCTTTTGTCTAAGCTGCCTGTGCCAGTGTCTGTTCTAGTTCTTGTTCCAGTCTTCAGCTTCTTTAATCCGAATGGTTCTTGAACTTTCTATCATCATCTTTACCCTTTGTTTTTCTTTTTTTGTTAGAGACAGTTTTACATAGTCGCCCTCAGTAGAGTGCTGTGGCATCATAGCTCACAGCAACCAGCTCTTGGGCTTTGGCAATTCTCTTGCCTCAGCCTCTTGAGTAGCTGGGATTGCAGGTGCCCGCCTCAATGCCTGGCTATTTTTTTTGTTACAGTTTGGCCGGGGCTGGGTTTGAACCAACCCCCCTTGGTATATGGGGCAGGCACCCTACTCACTGAGCCACAGGAGCTGCCCTCCATCTTTACCTTTTATGCCCCTCTGCCTTCTCCGTTTCCTTCTTGCTTTCATATTTGTTAAGTATTTCAAAGTATGTTCCAGGTACATGGTTAAATTTTTGTCTCTCCCTTTGGTACTAGTGTAATGTAGTCTGCTAGTCTCTGAACTGCTTAGTTATAGTTAATAATGAGAAAATCCTAGAAACTGAAAGTAACCACTTAGAAACTTTTATAGATGTTGAACATTGCTACAACATCTAATTTTGAGCTTGATAAATTGAGTAATAAAAAGGTGGAGCTTATATTTTGTATGCATTTTTTTAACTTCATTTTTCTAATATATTTTTTATTTCTTAATTGAACACAAGGATCAGTCTGCAACAGGCTGGAAATTAAAAAAAATAGAAAAAACTACCACTGCTGAGCAGGCCTACTTGAACCTGTTGTAATACTTCTTTAGCAGATGAGATGAATGTATTACTTGAATATTGGCTTGTTTCCAGAATCTATGAGTTGGGTGAAGTTTCAGGCTTAGATAACTGTTAGGAATTCAAGGATACTAAATTGGTCATCAGACATTGGAATAGACTAATGAAGATGCCACCACTGTAACCAGAGAGCCAGACACGGGACTTCGTGAGATTAGCTGCTGCCTCCTACTTCATCCCTGGAATAGTGTCTTTCCTCTCCATGACTTTTTACAACACCTATTCTAGATTCAAGCAACGGGATTGGTATGTTCAATTGGCCATGCTAAGATCCTTCTTTAGGGAAAATGCCTGTAGGGTCTATGAATGCCACCAACAATGTCTATCCCAGCTGTGGCAGCTCATCTTTTCTCGAGAGCTAGGCTTCAGTTATAAGCAATGAGTCAGTAGAAGGTCCCTGGGACGTTATTGGGTTATTGGAGATACTGACAGGATTCAAACTAGGGTTTGAGATCCATCATTAAGAAAACATTTCTAAAGCATAAGACACTTATTTTTTTCTGGGAAATAAAAGCATTCTTACATAACTGCTGGAAACTTAGGAGTATCTGTGCCCCTACTGACCATGTTTAATTAAGTACTTAAAGCCTTACAATTCCCAGAAGTATAAACTGTAATCAATATTGTTCCTTATTGAGTTCTCATCTCCTAGAACAAAGAGATGGCATCTTATATGCATGCCAATGTTCTCCAAGAACCATAGTAAAAGAATTATCAAAACTTTGTGTGTGTGGACAGGACACATGTAAGGTTCTGAACAATATTCACAGGTAATGCTGGCATAGTCTCTCTTTAATATCTTGTTTTCCTTTGGAAAATAAATGTCAATGCAGTAATTTGGTGCTTTCTCAGAAGAGGGACAGAATTATGTATCTAATAAGAAGCTGCTATTAAGGAACAAGGCAGAAGATTCTAATAACAGGAATAAAATAGCACACAATAATGTGTCATGGGAGAACTAAAATACGCAAAACTTTTTTGGATGACATAAAATAGTGTTTTTGATGGTAAGAGGTAGAGAAAAGGCTTGGGAAAAATTTGTTGTTTTCTTTACTGCAGAATTGAATAGGAAATAGTTCCAGTGACTTAGCTTGTGACAACCTCTTAGTTATTATTCAAATTAAACTGAGTTTCTGGAGCATGCCATGTCTGTAAGCCTGACATTTGTAGAAATGACAGTGTGTCTGAGAAAAAGCTTTTAGCATATTCTCAGCAGTAGCTAAATGTGAAATGTGAGACTTCTTCCTGCTTTGCTAAATGAATTTTTATGGAGGAATGATGGGTGATTGTATTATTTGGGGAAGTAAAGGAGAATTTAGGATGTCCTTAATGTATTTTGCTTCAATGTCCCCTGTGTCCCTATTCTGCAAATGAGCCAAGTTTAAAATTCAGAGAAATAAATAAAAATTGTGATACTGTATACAAGACAATGTCATAGAGTGCCAAAGCAATAATAATTTTGGTGATAAAGAGTGGAAAATAACATTTAGGCAAAAGTAGGCCTAATATATGATATCTTAATTATAATGTGGAAAATGTAGCTGGTACAATCTATAAAAGATTTATCAATGGCTAACATTACTGTTCCAAGTTCCTTGTCCAGGCCCAAATAGAAATGTCTCAAGAGCCTGCCTGTTACAGAACATACCACACCACTAAAACCCTATGGCTTGGAGATAAAGCATCTAATTCTACCTCTGTGATGTCAAGAGAAAGTTAATCCTTTAACAGACTCCAAGAGCTAGTACCAAAAAGCCCCGTCTACGTCAGCACCATTGAGATAATCATTGCAGTGTTTTCACCAGATTGGGCTCTTCTCGTAAATGCAAAGCACAAATTACAGGATCCCCCAATGGGAATACACAATGAACTTCAAAATCAGTCTGTCGAAATATGAATGTCAAGATTGATGACATTAGTAGAATGATCTGCTCATTAATCTGCCTTGCTGGAAGTTTGCAGAAACAGCTAACTCCCTATTGCTCTGAATCAATGGAGGTTCCAATACTAGGTTAGGACTATTTCACAAGATCTCCCAGAGGCATTATTCAAAGATCTGGCTAGGTGACACCTCTTTCTTGAGATGTAATAAAACAAGAAACTATACGGGTACCAGTCATAAGTGTAGGTTCCTTCCTTTGCTGTGAGGGAGGAAAAAGACGTAATTCTATCAAACTTAATGGGATGCTATTTTCACATCAGCATATAAAATTTTATGAGGAATTTATAAACAATTCTAAATCCATCAACTTTACATGCTCATGTTACCATAGGCTGTTGCATCTATAGAGCTTGTCATTTGAGGACAAGACCCATTTTCTATATAATTTTGCATGTCCACTTTCTTGCTTATTAATGATACTTAGACAAATCTGAAAAGGTGAAGGCAGAAGTAGGGATGTGCATTGCTGTGAGAATCACATTTTCTTCTTGCTTTATTTCTCCCCTTTATAAACAATAATAATGTATTAACTGAGTTCATGTGACAGACAGTATTCAAAGTGCTTTGGATTCTAATTGACTGAATACTCATAAAGATGTTACAAGCTTCAACTATTACTTCTACACAGAATAAACTTTGGCATGGGAAGGTTAAGTAACTCGTCCAAAATTCTTCAGCTGTTATGTGTCTAAGCCATGATTTGAATTATTGTATCCCAGGTCTGGAGCTGTGACCTTAATCATTCCACTATGCCATTGAGACCAAAGGAGAATGACAAAACTGACCCCCTCAAAAATTTGGGGTCCTTTGGTAACTAGTCACTATATTATCTGTACATTAGCATGGGTTTTCAGTCAGTAAAGATTCTTTATTTTGAATCAACTAGAAGTTTACTTTTTTTATAAATTTAAAATAAATATTTTTCTTATAGCACTCAACTTCACAAACTTTAAACACCTATAATAGTGCAAAATAGGATAGGCTGTACTTTTTTTATAAGATAATGTTTCATTATTAATACAAAACTAATAGATGATCTACACATCCACACAAGAAAAAAAACACAATTAAATTCAAGTAGAGAGGAAGGAGGAGAAGTGATGGAGTTGGGTAAGCTCAGACCTAATGGATGCAACAAAGGAGTATGTGGCACACCTCCTATCTGAACAGCTCAACTATAACTTGGATTTTTACCTAACAAATACAAGCAATGTAACCTAATCATTTGTCTATTTGAAAATCCTAGTATGTAAGAGAGAATATAATGGAGTAAAGTATTTGAATTTGTAATTCAATATGTCTTTTAATATATTGGTTGTATACACTTAAAATACAACTCAATGTTTTTCATTGCAATAGACAGAACAACTTCTTCTATTATAGAGTCAGCCTTTACCTGGTATGTGGACCTGGTCAGCATGCTCTGGGTATTAAAGCACTTTCCCTTGGTGTGATGGGCAAAGGGCTGTTTGCAATTCCCTGCAGTCTTCTAGTTTAAACTGATTCAGGCATTAGTAAAATTCATGTAAAAGTGCTAGCAGCACTTATATCTCATTTTCAGATTAAAGTAGTAGTAGTTGTGGTAATGTCTTTCATTGCTGTTATTTTTTTGTTTTGTTTAGTATAGGGACTGATTTCTGTGCTTCTGTCTTTCAAAAAGTTGCTTCTAAAATAACTGCCATGAGGGGAAGAGCCAAGATGGTGATCTGTAGCCAGCTTTCCACAGAGGTTCCTGTCCAGAAGGAGAGTTAAAGGACAGAAACTCAGCAAGAAAACCGATGGTTTGGATCTGAGCCAAAAGAAAAGGTTGAAGAGCACACATCAACCCTGCTGGGGCAACCTGAGACCCTGAGGACACAAATAAAAGGTACAGAGCACATCAACAAGTGGACGGGAGTCCCCTCCCCCGTAAGAGAGG
>CAUYON010109056.1:0-38224 GCA_963573935.1 Arctocebus calabarensis
GTGAGGGGGGTGGGGTCTTGGGGTCTTGGTGTGTGCCACATCTTTTGGGGGCAAAACACGATTGTAAGAGGGACTTTTCCCAACAAATGCAACCAGTGTAACATGGTTTCTTGTACCCTCAATGAATCCCCAACAATAAAAAAGTAAATAAATAAATAACAAAAAAGAATAATAAGAAGAAGAAACCAGAGCACTGACAAGTTAAATAGCTTGCCCAAAGCCTCAAAGGTAAGGAGTAGTAAAGCAAGAATTTGAACTTGGTAAGTCTGACTTGTAAGTCTGTGCTCTTCAACACTGTTAAGCTCAGACCATAAAAAGCATTCTGTGGGGGTGTAATTGAGCAAGAGGCAATCCCTCTAGCTAATCAGTCACACCATTTGTTTATATGATTTTTTAAACACTGCAGCACAATCAGCTTCTTTTTGACTATACATTGTATCCAGCTGTAGGTAGCAGTGCATTCTCTTACCCACTTTTCCCATCCACATTATATTGGTTAAATTATGGCCCATTACGTAATGTAAGGTTTGGGAAATTATCAAATTCATTATTCATGTGTTATTAAACAAAATAGAAGAGAATATAAGAAATATTTTGATGCTTATGTTTAAATTTCCTAATGTGTAATATATTAATATTTTGCTTCATTCTTCTCATCCAGAGGATGTTATAAGACATTATTTTTTGAGCTTAGATATTTGGGTATATACTAGGCCATATAGTTGTTTAGTTTGGATAGATTGCCGCCCTCTGAACTGCTCCTCTCCACCAGTATCAATTAAAATAGATCTATGATGAGAAATTTGCCATAAGTCCTTCCTCCATTAGAACTGAAATAAAACTAATAGTCTAATTGCTAAAGTGGAATAAATATAGTATAAAAATCTACAGTAACCTCAGAATCTAGACATGTAATATTTAAGCTTCACACTTTTGCTAGCAGAGGAACTGGATGAATTGTGGAAAAAGACGGGGAAATAGACACCATGATTAAAAATAATTGTGAATTGAATATGTAAATGTATTATGATTTTAGGACATTCTTAATACAGTTGTACAATACGGAATTTCTAAGTTTCTATGCATGTATATGTTTACATGCTCAAAATAGTGGTTTTAGTTTTTCACAGTTTTTTTAACATTCTCACTAATGCTGTAGAAATACAAGGGAAACTTTTTTTTCCAAAGAAAAATTTCTATTTTTAAAATCATGACAAATTTTTCCCTAAAACAAAATAACAGAGAAAATGACAGTTCCATGTAAAATATGATTCTAACTTCCTCTTTTTAGTGTAAAACATAAATTTCTTCTCCTCTAATATTCTGTTCAGTGAAATATATTTACATGTACAAAATAACTGAATTCTTCCTAGCTTTATTCATGGCAGATAAAATTAATGTGCTCATATTTCTGCAATTCATACTTAGGTAGGCTTAAGACAGGTGGGTAATAGAAAAGTAGCACATATACTTGACTATTAATTTAAGGCTAACTAAGTCCACTTACAGCATTTTAAGGTTGAATGAGCATCAATGATTTGTATGTATAGATTATCAAACACCATATTTGAGGAAACAGACCATGAACAGTGTCCTAGTCTTTGCAAACTAAATTGTGCAGATAATCATAATTATTTGGGTATCCAGGGTCAAAGAGCTGTTCATTACTTTTATGGTTTATTGAGGAATCTTTTAAAATAATAAGTAATACATCATTTTTGTCAGTAGGTTATAATGATATTAAATGAGGCGAGTTCTGGAGTGATTTTTGACAGCATATTATCTAGATCATCTTGCCTTTCATTCTTGTCATTTTGTCTCTTAATGTAGAACTCAAACTTCAGAACTCAAAGTAATTCATTCAGCTTCATTTATAGTGTGATATCATAAAATATTCTACTCTATTTTTCACCATTTAATTTGATAAGTCATTACTGTTTTGTACAAAATGTTAATGAGGACATGAGAACTATTACAGAAGATATAATATAATATTTTATTTCTCTCAGGAAATAATACCTTTTACTATTATATACTTTTAATAGCAAAGAAAAAGAAAAAATTTCTTCAAGAAATTAACAGGTAGATTAATATAAAACAGGTAATTAATATTAAATACATAGAGAAAATACATACAGATTTTCAAGAAACCCAACTTCAAATACTGAAAGCCTATTTATTAATTTTAATGAAATTATATATATTTCATAATATTTTATAAAAATCAATAGAATAAAATAGAAGTTTAAAAATTTATGTTCACATGTTAAATGCAAAACTCTTTCATCTATTATGACTTATGGCAGGAAAATATAAAAAGAAGACATTGCCAAGACATAGTCACCACCAGTTTAGTGTAAACTGATATAATTTTACTGAATAGCAACTTAACAATTTGTATCAAGAGATTTGGGAAGGCTGAGCAAGATGGTGGAGTAGAGACAAAGTCTTTGCAACCAGGTGTGAAGAGATTGGGGAGAGAAGATGCCAGGCACCTCTGGCTTGTGGACTTTACCCAGAAACTTCCCTTTAGGGGCACAGAGAGGCAGTGGGAGTTGACAGGACTCCAGAAGTAAGAAGGAAATAGTGGAGAAATAGACACATCAACAACTTAGATCAGAGATACCATACTTGAAAGAGCAAGAGGACGTGAAAGGAAAAAGTAGGGCAAGGAAACAGACAAAAATAAAACAATCATGAGGAAGAAACAGCAGAAAAATACTGGCAACATAAAAAAACAGATCAGAGAACCTTCCCCCAAGGGACCATGAGGTAGCTACTACAGATGATTCCACCTATAAAGAAATGTTAGAAATGACAGAAGGGGAACTTAAAATACAGATGATAAAAACAATGAAAGAAATTGCTGAGAAAGTAGAAAATAACCAAAAGGAAATCTAAAAACAGGATCAAATAAGAGATGAACAATATGAAGCATATAGAAAGGATATAGCATAGCTGAAGGAATTGAAGCAGTAGATCAGTGAACTTAAAGATGCAGTAGAAAGTATCAGTGACAGATTAGGCCACATAGAAGAAAGAATCTCAGAGGTAGAGGAAAAAGCCCTTGATATAACTCAGATAGTTAAAGAGTCAGGAAAAAAGAGAGAGAAATCAGAATGTTCACTGGCAGAATTATGGGACTTCATGAAGTGTTCAAACATATAAGTAATAGAAGGGAAAGAACAATGCCCCAGGAGAATGGAAGCACAATTAGAAGATATGATCAATGAAAATTTCCCAAATATCACCAAGGACTCTGACACATTCCTTTCAGAGGTCTATTGGACCCCAGGTCATCTCAACTCAAATAGAGTTCTCCAAGACAAAGTGTGATGAACCTGTCCAAAGTTAAGACAAAAGAAGAGATTCTGCAAACCATGAGAAGTAAGCATCAATTGACCTACAGGAGCAAATCCATGAGGGTGACTGCAGACTTCCCAAATGAAACTTTTCAAGCCAGAATACAATGATCATCTGCCTTTAATCTACATAAATAAAGCAATTTTCAACCCAGAATTCTATATCCTGCTAAGCTAAGCTATAAAATTGATGGAAATGCTGCTTCAATTGCCTAGGGAGTCCTCCTCATAAAATATTTGCCCAGGCCAATTCCTTGAAGAGATTTCCCTGCACTTTCTTCTAGTATTTTTATGGTTTCATGTCTTAAGTTTAAATCCTTAATCCAGTGAGAGTCTATCTTAGTTAATGGTGAAAGATGTGGGTCTAGTTTCAGTTTTCTACAGGCCGCAAGCCAGTACACCCAGCACCATTTGCTAAATAGAGAATCTTTTCCCCATTGAATGTTTTTAATTGGCTTGTCAAAGATCAAATAAGGGTAGGTATCTGGGTTCATCTCCTGGTTCTCTATTCTGTTCCATACATCTATCTCTCTGTTTTTGTGCCAGTACCATGCTGTTTTAATCACTATTGATTTATAGTATAGTCTGAGGTCTGGTAGTGTAATTTCTCCTGCTTTGTTTTTACTTCTGAGTAATGTCTTGGCTATTTGAGTTTTTTTCTGATTCCATATACAATGATGTATTATTTTTTCAAGATCTTCAAAGTGTGACAATGGAGCTTTAATAGGGATTGCATTAAAATTGTATATTGCAGCTTGGCGCATGTGGGAAATGGGCTAAGGTGCCAGCGACGTACACCTGAGCTGGCGGGTTCAAATCCAGCCCAGGCCCACTAAACAACAATGACAGCTGCAACCAAAAAATGGCCGGGCATTGTGGTGGGTGCCTGTAGTTCCAGCTACTTGGGAGGCAGAAGCAGGACACTCACTTGAGCCCAGGAATTGGAGGTTGCTGTGAGCTGTGATGCCACAGCACCCTACCCAGAGTGACAGCTTGAGGCTCTGTCTCAGAAAAAATAAAAATAAAAAAAATAAAAGTGTATATTGCTTTGTGTAGTATGGACATTTTAACATTGTTGATTCTTCCCAGCCATGAGCATGGTATGTTTTTCCATTTGTTAATATTTTCAGCTGTTTCTTTTCTTAGAGTTTCATACTTCTCTTTATAGAGATCTTTCATGTCCTTTGTTAAGTAAACTCCCAAATATTTCATCTTCTTTGACACTACTGTGAACGGAATAGAGTCCTTGACTGTTTTTTCAGCTTGGCTATTGTTGGTATATATAAAGGTTACAGATTTATGAGTGTTGATTTTGTAACCTGAGACATTGCTATAATTCTTGATCACTTCTAAGAGTTTTGTAGTAGAATCCCTGGTGTTTTCCAGGTATACAATCATATTATCTGCAAAGACTGAAAGTTTGATCTCTTCTGACTGTATATGGATACCCTTGATTGCCTTTCTTCCCTGATTGCAATGGCTAAAACTTCCATTACGATGTTAAAGAGCAGTAGAGACAGTGGGCAACCTTGCCTGGTACCTGATCTGAGTGGAAAGGATTTCAATTTAACTACTGGGACCTGATCAAACTGAAAAGCTTCTACACAGCCAAGAACACAGTAAGTAAAGCAAGCAGACAGCCCTCAGAATGGGAAAAGATATTTGCCAGGTTATGCCTCTGACAAAGATTTAATAACCAGAATCCATAGAGAACTCAAATGTATGAGCAAGAAAAGAACAAGTAATCCCATCCCAGGGTGGGCAAGGGACCTGAAGAGTAACTTCTCTGAAGAAGACGGGCGCAGAGCCTTACAGACACATGAAAAAATGCTCATCATCCTTAATCATCAGAGAAATGCAAATCAAAACTACTTTGAGATAACATCTAACTCCAGTAAGATTAGCCCACATCACAAAATCCCCAAACCAGACATGTTGGTGTGGATGTAGAGAAAAGAGGACACTTCTACATTGCTGGTGGGAATGCAAACTAATACGTTCCTTTTGGAAAGATATTTGGAGAATACTTAGAGATCTAAAAATAGAACTGCCATTCGATTCTATAATTCCTCTACTAGGTATATATCCAGAAGACCAAAAATCACATTATAACAAAGAAATTTTATCAGGATGTTTATTTCAGCCCAATTCATAATTGCTAACTCATGGAAGAAGCCCAAGTGCCCATCGACCCACAAATGGATTAATAAATGGTGGTGTATGTATACCATGGAATATAATGCAGCCTTAAAGAAAGATGGAGACTCTACCTCTTTCATGTTTACATGGGTGGAGCTGGAATATATTCTTCTTAGCAAAGTGTCTCAAGAATGGAGGAAAAATTATCCAATGTACTCAGCCCTACTATGAAACTAATTTATTGCTTTCATATGAAAGCTATAACCCAATTACAGCATAAGAATATGGGGAATGGGGCAAAGGAGGGGAGAAGGGAGGATGGATGGAAAGAGGGTAATTGGTGAGATCACACCTGTGGTGCATTTTAGAAGGGTATAGATGAAACTTACTAAATACAGAATATAACTGTCTTAACATAGTTAAATAAGAAAATGCCATGAAGGCTATGTTAACCAGTTTGATGAAAATATTTTAGATTGTATATGAAACCAGGACATTGTGCTCCATGATTGCACTAATGTACATATCTATGATTTAACAAAAAATAAATACAATTGATGGAGAAATCAAACCTTTTACTGATATGCAAACATTGAGGAAGTTTGCCACAACAAGACCATGTCTATAGGAAATACTTCAACCTGTTCTACATTCTGATCATCACAATGGACCAACAACAAAGTAAGCACCCCAAAATTAAAAGACAGAATGTAGCTTCTACAAAGATGCAATGGATCAAACCAAGCAATAGACTTTCTTAACATAAGTTGAATAGAATGCCACCACACTAATCAATTATCTCTAAATGTGAGTGTCTTGAATTCCCCACTGAATAGGCATAGACAGAATGATTGTATAAAAAAACACAAGCCATACATTTTCTGTCTACAGGAAACACACCTAACCTCACTGGAAAAATTAAAACTCAAGGTTAGGGGATTGAAGACAAATGGAGTTCAGAAGAAAAGAGGGTTCTCAATCTTATTTTCGGATATAAGTGGATTTAAAGCAACTAAAGTCAAAAAAGATAAAGATGGACACTTCATATTGGTGAAGGAAAAAATACAAGTAAACACTTCAATTCTAAATATTTACAAACCCAAGTTAAGTGGTGTATCTAGAGATTCCTCTATTAAGAAATTTAAACATGTTCATAATTCTTTTATATAATAATTCAATTTGGGGGTATCTTGATTAATGAAATAATTTATAGAAATAATGAAAGATATGGAAAACGTCTGAAGTTCCAGTATTATATTAGGAGAATGATTAAGTTATTCTATGGCGAATGGATGGGGCAGAATATTGTAAAGAATGTTGCTTAAAAGGGAATTATGAACTAGAAAATATGTTGCATATATAATAATTTAAAGGACAGTCATAAAATATGCACACTCAACCATATAAAATATGCACAAATGAATGGAAAAATAAACGAAGAAAAGATTAAAATATTAACAGTGGTCGCCTCTGAATGCTGAAATTAAGAAGAGTGTTTTCTTTTTCTTTTATATTTTCTGTTATTTCCAAGTATTCATTACATCACCTATAATTTTTACACTATAAGCTAAACAACTATGCAAAGCACAAGTGAGTGATCAAAGAAATATGCATAAATAACATTTTTACAAAACATAGTCTGACAGTATGGTATCTATAGTATATGTGAAACTCTTACAATTCAAAATAAGTCAAACTGAAATAAAAATGGACAAAAGATGTAAGTAGATATTTCTCCAAAGAAGGCACGCAGTTAATCGATTTAAGAAAATATGTGCAAGTTCGTTAGCTATAAGAAAGATGAGTTTAAATCCAAAAAGAAACACCACTTACACTCACTAGGGCAGCTATTAACAAAAAAAGGGAGGAATAATAAGTGTTGGTAAGGATATAGCAATATTGGAACAGTCATACATTCATGTAAAACACAGCAGATGCTTTGGAAAACCATCTGGAAGTTCTTTAAACAACTAAACATAATCATCATGAATTTCACTCCTGCATATATACCTAAGAGAAGGAAAATGTATGTCCCCAAACAAAACAAAACACAGCTTGTACACAAGTATTTATGGAGGCATTATTCCTAATAGCCAAAAGGTGGAAACGACTGAAAATCCAGCAGCTGGTAACTTGATAAATGTGTATGTAAAATATAGCATAGCCAAATAATACAATATTATTCAATAATAATGAGAAATAAAAAACTGATACATAGTACAGCATTCATGACCCTTGAAAATGGTCTCCTGAGTGAAAGGTGCCAAACACAGAGGATGCCTTCTGAATGACTTTATTAATATGAAATGTCTCACCAGGCAAACCTATAGAGACATATTAGTAGTGCTTACAGCTGGAAGGAATGAGGGAGTTGAGGGAGGATGGGGTAAATGATGCATGGTTTCTTTCCAGGAGACTAAAATTGTTCTAAAATTGTGGTAATGGAAGGACAGCTCTGTGAATGGGTCAAAATCCTCTGCATTTCATGTTTTATTAATTATATTATTATTTGTTTGTTTCTTTGGAGACAGAGTTTCACTTTACACCCTTGGTAGAGTGTTAAGGAGTCATGGGTCACAGCATTCTCCAATTCTTGGGCTCAAGTAACCCTTTTGCCTCTGCCTCCCAAGTAGCTGGGACTACAGGTGGCCTACTACAATGCTTGGCTATTTATTTTAGAGATGGGGTCTCACTCTTGCTCAGGCTCATCTCAAAATCCTGAACTCAAGCAATCCACCCTCCTCAAACTTCCAGAGTGCTAGCATTACAAGCGTGAGCCCCTATGCCCTGCAACTTTCAAATTTAAATGAATTAATCAGATAATAATGTGGGTTTTAATAAAACAGATAATGGTAAAGCTGTTATTTAAAATAAAAACTATAAGAAATAAATATCCTCAGAGTTGTGGGATAAACTGAAATATATTTGTGATAGATTTTAATAACAAGTAAGTAGCTGGTAGTAGATCCTGGGGGATTTTTTTATGTTTGGGACTAGAAATAAGGAACTGAAGAGACAGGGTAAACAGAAGTTTGTAGGTATCAGAGAGACAATAAAGGGAATTACAGGAAGGAAGGGAGGAGTAGCAGTCAGGTGTCATTAGTTACTGATTACAGTGTTGTAATTTTACGAATTTACCTGCCATTTTCTGTGGAAAATACTTTATTCATTCTTCTACATCAATATGGCATACAGCAAATGTTTAATTTTAAAAAAAGGGCAGACGAGTCACCTGCACTGTTTCTCAAAAAACTGACCAGGAGTTAAAATTCAGGATAATACTACATTTGAAAGACTGATGTAATGGTTCCAAATCATTTTCAACAGTGCACTAAGAAATTGAGTCCAGCAAAGCAGTAATAGCTGTAGCCCCTTTCATTTATTTTTTATTTTATTTTAATATTGATTTTTATTATTTTATTAAATCATAATTGTGTACATTAGTGTAATCATGGGGCACAATGTGCTGACTTTATATACAATCTGAAATATTTTGGTCAAACTGTTAAACATAGCCTTCATGGTATTTTCTTAATCACTATATGAAGACATTGGTATTCTACATTTAATAAGTTTCACCAGTACCCTGCTAAGATTCACCATAGGTGTGATCCCTCCCTTGCCCTTTCCCCTGTATTCTTGTGCTAAAATTGGGTTATAGTCTTCATATGAAAGCTATAAATTAGCTTCATAGTAGGGCTGAGTACATTGGATACTTTTTCTTCCATTCTTGAGATACTTTGCTAAGAAGAATATGTTCCAGCTCCATCCATGTAAACACAAAAGAGGTAAAGTCTTCATCTTTCTTTAAGGCTGCATAATATTCCATGGTATACATGTACCACAATTTATTAACCCATTTGTGGATCGATGGGCTCTTGGGCTTCTTACATGACTTAGCAATTATGAATTGGGCTGCAATAAACATTCTGGTATAGATATCACCTAACTCCAGTAATATTAGCCCACATAATGAAATCCCAAATCCAGAGATGCTGGCGTGGATGTGGAGAAAAGAGAACACTTCTACATTGCTGGTGGGAATGTAAACTAATACGTTCCTTTTGGAAGGATGTGTGGAGAATACTTAGAGATCTACAAATAGAACTGCCATTTGATCCTATAATTCCTTTACTAGGTATATACCCAGAAGACCAAAACCCACATTATAACATAGTGTCTTTTTAAAAAATGACTTTGTATTCATGGGCCCCATCAGATCACCTTGCAAAGTACATCACCAAGAGTTCTAGTGTTGATGATCCTCTGGTGACAAGGAAATCTATCTAAGGATGAAATTTATTGATGGAATCTGGAGGAAAAAACAACTGAGCATCACTGAAGTCATGAATTTTAAGTCATCAGGGCCAAAGATAGTTACTCCTTCTATCTCCCCGGAGTCACATTACTTCTCATTCTGCTTTCTGGACATATCTTCTCCAAAGGGCCTAGCATTACTTACAAAAATTTACATGGCTTGCAAATCCATATTCTTTGAATGCCTTATTTCAAGTTGTCAGGGAAACAGTTCTGCAGGGTGCCACGTTCCGTCACCAGGAACAGTCATTTGTGGCATTGTTACTTGAATTGTTACTATCCTCCTTTTGGTCACGTTCTGCTCATCAAGCTAATTGGACTCAGCTGTATCTCAAACATTGGTGCTAGGAAGTTCCTAATTAAGGGGAGGAAGAGCAGAAAAGGACAATCGTCCATGAAATAGATTGATAATGTCTTTTGTTAAAAAGTAATAACTAAATGAATAGGCTACAATGGTTACTTTAGCTTTGTGCTAATCTAGTGCCAGACTTTACATTGCCATCCAGGATTAATAAATACAGCCTCAAACTGTGGTCCCGTCTGTACTCCTTCCTCAGTTCCAAGTTCAAGTATCAATATATTGTACTCAAGTATTCAATGTATCAGTATGTTGGATGAAATCGAGCAGATCAGTCACTTATAATAGTGTCATCAATTTAAAAAGCTTTAATGCATTTTGACCTGGAGTTATGTAAATTGTTATTACATTATTTGGAATAATTATGTTGTCAAACACTTATTATTTGAAATTTAGAAAAATGTTATGAGATAAATTTATAAAGAAAAGTAACAACTAAGAGCAAAAATAGACTTATCACCAAAAAAAAAAAGAAGCCTAAATTTTAACACATGCAATAGTAGTGCTTCCAGGATAAAAGAGAAACAGAATTCTGTGTAAAAAAGATATTTACATTTGAAATAAGATATGTGACTCTGATGTATATATGCTGTGATGCCACAAAAAACCCAACTAATGTTCACAAAAAAGTATTTTTATTTCTTTTCTGCCCTCTGATTCATGTCAAATTAAATAGATATGACAAGTGTAGGACAGATTTATGCAGACATAATAACGCAAAATGACAGGATTTTGCTTGCTTGGTTGCCTACTATTTCTTATTTCTTTCAAATGCAAGACTGAAAACCAACTATAAATGAGAGGGTTTTAATTGAACTAATTTGCATTCTAAATAAAATGACTTCTTAGAATTAAGAGTAAACATTTTGAAAATTTAATGTACTCTGGGCAACTTGGAAAATGCTTTACTTGCAAGATTATAATTCATTTTACTAACAACCTTGGTAGTAAAAGTACAACTATACTACTTGTTTTACAAATGGGAAAACTGAGGATCACAGAAATTTAGTAGCAAAAAGTTGTGGTCCCTGAATGGGAGCAGGAAAATCCCAAGGGTAGCTGGACAAAGGTCATTCAGAAGGGAGGTATCGCATCGAGAGAACACGTGTTTATTAGCAAATGATCTTGTTAAGCCATGTTTTGCCATTCAGAAAGATTTCTTACCCTTAGTCTTGAGAAACAACCTAGAGGAAATATTAATGCAAAGTTCCATTTCAAATTCCTAAGTGCTGAAATATACTTCAAATGAACTAATTATGTAATGGTGCTTGTTTGGCACACAATTATTCAAGGTCAAAGGTTATCCCACAGAATCTCCCACTAGTATAATCTTTGCAAATCAGTTAAACTATTAATATTTAGTTATCAGTTCATTTATCTGAAAACTAAGTTTCTACAGAAATTGCAAGCTCTAATATTCTGTGATTTTATGAGGATGTTTTTGCTGTGGTTTATTTCAAGTCTCTCTCTCATCCCTCTCAGTCATTTATTTACCTTATAAAGAATTCTGTTCATAAATCTGTTTATTAGAGCAAGCATTGGCTTCATACTAATCTTAATGGAATTTGTTTTTATTCATATTTAAATAGTTGAGATGGAGAGTGCAATCCTTATGAAACTAAATCTCATAAAACTATTTACATTTTCTGTGCTTTAAAAAGTAAATATGTCAGTCTAAGTTTTTTCTTTAACAAATAGTAGCGTGGAAACCTAGAAAAATCAGGTCGTCTGTATAGTATTCTTTCTCGAGGAAATAAAGGTCACTTTGAACAAACAAGTAATACTCTATGCCAGCTGGGAGTCTTTGCATTCATTAAAACCACAGTGAACTGCGGCATGTTAAATTCAAATGAATTAGTGACAAACACAGCAAAAGCAAAATTCATGGAATTTAGAATTAACAGTTCTTCAGAAATCCTTCATCAAATAATTTAAGAAAATAGAAGTGGAGCTGGCTATTTCTAATCAATATGAAGTTATACTAGAATACTGACTAGTAGGCAATTGGATTTGCTTCTAGAAGACATTTTCAGATGTATTCTGTATCTTTTATTTACCATAAGACCACTGTAATGTGAATTTAGTCAGGAAATGGTTTCATAAGATAATCAGTAAAATACCAGTAAAGCCTTAATATCTTTAAACAGTCAAACTAGAAGAATGAGATCCTCCTGGAATTGGTTTTCCCTTGTCCTGAAATGTAGTTCAAAAGCTCATTTAATTATACATGAAGGACTAATTAGAGCAGAAATGTTGTTCTTTTCTCCCTGATATTTCCTACCTCTGGTCATAATTAAGCAAAGATTTAAAGACATTCAATCAAGAGTTACTAAAGATATTGCAATACTTAATTTTAGATCATTTTATCTTTTGATTAGATCAACATTATTCAGATATGTTTAGGAGGAAAATATATTTCCTTGCTGAAGTTTTCAGATATCATTACTGAACATTTACCAAGATCAAGTAGATGAATTAAATTGTTTTTTGGCTATTCAGTGGAAATTCACCACATCCTGTCTTATGTTTGGTAGAAAAATTTTCCTGAATTAAGACAAGTATTTAATTTAAAGCCAATGATAACATTTTCTAAAATCTCTCTTATTTTTCAAAGATGACCTGTTAGCCTTCTGTGCTTAGGATCATGTTTTAGACAAAACTGGGCATGTTGTAGCTACAAGGTTACAAGATCTTTTTTACACCTGTGGTTTATCTCCGTATTCTTCTGTGCTCTCATCATGACCAAAGCTGTTGATGGCAACATAGCCCGTGAGACATCCCTGTGGCACTCTGCAGAGATGAAGAGCTGATTCTGAGGCCATTTTTTGTTTCTCTGTTCTTGTGTGCATTGGTTTGCTAGGGCTAGCATAACAAAATATCACAGGCTGAATGGCTAGACAACAGAAATTTATTTTCTCACAGTTTTGGAGGATTAGAAGCTGAAGATCAAAGTTTTGGCAAGTAGTTTCTTTTAAGGCCGTTTTCTTTCCAGGGCTTGCAAACAATCATTTTGGCTTTTTCTCAGTATGTATATTTCCCTGATAATGCTCTCTGTGCGTCCAAATTTCCTCTTTCGATAAGAGCGACAATCATATTAGAGCCCACACAAGTAACTTCATTTAACCTTAATTACCTCTTTAAAAACCTTATCTCCAAGTAGTCACATTATGATGTACTGGGGTTAGAACATCAAGACATGAATCTATTACATATTCCCTCTCATACCCTCGGTTGCTTTTAGATTTTTCTCCTTATCACTACTTTTCAGAAATTTGCCTGATTTTTTTTTCTTTAAATCATAGCTGTGTACAATAATGCAAGTTTTTTTTGTATTTTTCTTGTTTAAAAATTTGTTGTGCTTATTAAATCTGTGGGATAACAATCTTTATTAAATTCAGAAAATGTTTTGCCATTTTCCCCATCAAACATATTTAGGTATTTCCTTTACTTCTGGAAATTACACATATGCTGGACTTTTATAAATCTGTGATCTGTTTAAGACTTTTGTCCATTTTTCTAGTCTTTAGCCTTTTTAATACCAATTTTTAAAAGTGTCCTAATTATTAACAATATTAGCACCCTATCCTATGACCGCATTGTATGTATTTTCTCCCATTTTATCATTTATATTTTGGGTTTGATTGCATTTGTTGGGGTTTAGTTATATTTTCAGTATGTAGAAATATTTTAAGATAATTGAATTTACCTCTTTTTCTTCTTCTGATATTGGATAATAGTTATAAGGATGTTCCCTATACTCAGAATATAAAGGTATTTTTATGTTTTATTCCAGTACTTTTATGATTTTTTTACATTTAATCTTCCGATTTATTTGGAATTTATTCTTTGAGTGAAGTATGGTTTCAACATGTTTTTCCCCACAGATATTTTATTAATTTTTCCCAGCATCTTCTATTGAGTCTATCATGGTTAGCACATACTAAATTTCCTTGTGAACATGGTCTATTTTTCACTTTGCTATTATGTTTAGCTAGCCTTCTATTAATTTATTAATGGACCCAGATTACACTCTTTTAAGTATGGAAGCTTTGTAGTAACTGTTAAACTAGTCACCTACAATTTATCTTTTATTTTACAAGCAAGTATTTTTATCATTATTATTACATATGAACATTTGAGTCAATTTATCTACCTGGGGGAGATCAACTATCAAAAATGATAGTTTTTTGGTGTTTTTTTTTTTTTTTTTTTGAGACAGAGTCTCAAGCTGTTGCCCTGGATAGAGTGCTGTTGCATCAGAGCTCACAGCAACCTCCAACTTGGGCTCAAGTGATCCTCTTGCCTCAGTTTTTCTATTTTTAGTAGAGACAGGGGGTTTCACTTTTGCTCAGGCTAGTCTTGAATTCATGAACTCAGGCAATCCACTACCTTGGCCTTCTGGAGTGCTAAGATTACAGGTATGAGCCACATACCACATCCAGCCATAACAGTGGTATTTTGATCGAAATCATATTAAATTTATAAATTACCTAAAGGAGATAATCATGCATGACACAGTTATGATGCTGAGTTAGAACTGATGCCTTTCTATTTGATGAAGCTTATTTTTATGTTTTTCAGGAATGTTTTAAAATTTGCAGCCTTTGCAAATATCATAAGTTTATTTGTAAGTATTTTGTAGCCATAGTAACATGTTTTTCTTTTCCATAACACTTTCTTATTATTGTTTGTGTATTTATAGGCCACTGATTTGTTTGATTTTTTTCTATTTTACTTATTTCATTTGTTTGAGTTCAATGTTGGTGTCATTGGCAGGTTTGGGGAGGTATAACTTAATGGGGTTTTTGAGGAACTGAGAAACACAGAAAGTAAACTAATACTGCTCAGAGACAACAGAAGAGATATCAGTTCCCTTCCTTCTGCATCCGGTAGCAAAGGACAGGTCTAGAACCATGAACTGAGGCAGACTTCACCTGTGAGAGCAGGGTAAATATGCCTGTCTTTTGAAATTATATATATACCTTGATAAACATATCTAAGCAGTTGCCTAATGATTTTTCAGAATGTACTTAAACAACATAAGCTGATAAGTCTTCCACTCTCAGCCTGTGCATCAGTGTGGGGCTTGGGGAATGCACGCCAAATAAAGGCAGTTTTAAATCTTCCCTAGCCTTTACTTTCTGTCATCTTCTGTCATCACTCTTCTCTCTACTAAATGTCATGAGAATGTGGCGGACCCAGAATTCTCATACCTTGCTGGTGAGAATGTTAAGTGATTCAACCGTTTTGAAAACAGTTTTTCAACATCTTAAAGTGATATCCATCTACCATGTGATCCAGCCAATCCACTCCTGGATTTCATACAGGGGAAAGAAAAGTGCACATACCTACAAAGAGTTGTCCATGAATGTTCAAGCCACTTTATTTGTAATACTTTAAAACTGGAAATAACCCAAATGTCCATCAACAGGGAAGGACATATTACTACTTAGCACTCAAAAACTTAATATGTCACAACTTGATAGTAATTATGTTAAGTGAAAGAAGCTAATATGAAAGAGAAAGCATACTTTATATTGCCATTTATATAAAACTCTAGGAAATGAAAATTAACACATGGATTGGAAACAGATGAGTAGTTTTCTGGTAACTCAGAGGGGTCAAGATGGGGAGTGGCAGAAATGAGAGATTACAAAGAAGCAAGAAAAAACTTTTGGAGAGTGATAGATTGTTTAATATTTTGATTGTATGGACAGTTTCACCTATGTATACTAAGCTTGGAACTAAGGTGAGGTGAGTGAGTGAGGCACTAATCACAGGCATGAAATTTAGGCAGGTAAAAGTGGGAAAGACAAACGTTCAGTAATCAAAATAAATAATACTTAATGCAACATTTTTTTAAATATAATTTTTCAATATGATGAAAGGATATAAAACATTTAAATAAAGACAATATCTGACTCTGTCCTTGCCAAACCCTATATATTCAACTCAATCTACTCTAAACTCTGGTTCCAATAAAACTCTATTTACATATATTCACAATACCATTACTCACAGGCCTGGCTTTGTTATCTTTTTGCAACTTAAACTTAACATGTTTAGAGCAAGCTCTATTCTCATGTAATCTCATACAAACATAGCCCTAGAAGATCAAAATAAACAGTGTAGAGTAATTTATCAGTTGACTGAATTTTGATCAGAGTAATTATATATATTCTGTGAATTAAAGAGAATAATTTATAAAAGATCAATTAGATTAAAAATCCGGATCGTTAAAATGCAGGCTGAGAAACTGTGACAAATTATCTTATAGCTCTTCTATTTCTGCAACTTTTCCTATTGTTGTGTGTGTTTACATAATACAAATAACTAAGATACGGAAAATAGATATTAAAGGCAGTTAGAAATAGAAGGTAGAGGGAGTGAAGATAATGTTGTCTTTAATCAATGCCTTGGCAATGGATATGATGGCAATAAGTTTTAGGGAATGTACACATTCATAAGCCTAGAGGAAACCATCTAATTCTCCTTTATAACTGTCTACATAGGTCCTATCTTATAAGCCTAGACCTTATCTATTGTTCTGCCAGAATCTTACCAATCTATTTCCAAGAAAGAAATCACATCACTATGAATATATCCCGGACAATTATGAAAAATTGTACACTCTTAGGTGTATATATCCTTTGTAAGGCAATAAAAGTAATTTAAATTAAGAATATAAGAGAAATGTTAAAAAGATTGGCTGGGAAGTGTCACCAGCAGGGTGGTGGAATAGCAAGTCCCAGACTTTTATTCCTTCACAAAAATTTCAACCAGCAACTATCTACAGTAATTATACTTTGGTGAAAACCTCTAAACTTGTAAATAAGCCTAAGATACCCTCAGGGACTATAGAACTGAATAAAAACCACATTAGACGGTAAGAGGAATGACATCAGTTTGACTGTGTTGCCCTTGTCCCCTCTCAAGTTGACATTGTGACACACATAGTGGCCCATAGTTTCTATAAGGGAAAAGGGATCCAGAGACAGACATCCAGCATCACTAGCTGACAGGGATCTCAAGATGTCCACTGTCATCTCACATCACAGAAAACACAGAGGGTAATACATAGCTAAACTGCCTGGGTTCAGATAGAAACAAAGAAAGGAAGCATTGCTCACAGCAACCTGCACATAGATCTTCATGGTAGTTCCATTTAACTGCCAGCAGAGGTACCTGATCATTGCTACCAGTGGCACAGCTCACTCACAAACCTGACTGAGCTTCCTACTTTCAGAAGTATGGTAGAAAGCCCAAACTAGCTTGAGTCCCTAGACTGCCACTCTCCATGCCTAGCCTCAGACCATACCCCAGTGTCTGACCCAGGAAGAGAAATACCTGCCCCAGAGTATTTCAACAAAGTACTGGGATAAACTTGTGCTGTATAAAAATTCAAGTGTTGGGTTGGTTCATCCTCAAAGACCACCACAGGATCCCTCCTTAGGAGGAAGATGCACCATGATGCCCTTGAGCAAAGCACATGGACTATATTTGTACAACCAAGGCATTTGAATAGCAGCTTAGCCCAGTGGCAAAGCCCATTCCAGGAAAAAAGGTCAACCATGACCTGAGCATAGCAGATGAACTCAGGCAGCAACTTCACATAACCTAAGATGCCAACATGTTGCCCTTCCCAAATTGCAGAACTCAAATGGCAGGAAATGCATTCTGTGTCCAAGCACTATTAGAGGCAATTAAAGTGCCTACCTTGTAGCTCTGCCTGATATCAGAGCCTAGACAGTGGTCTCATCAGACAATGAAGCCCAGTTAGCAGCCACATCTGATTTCAGAGCAAAGGCAGAGGCTCAGTAAACTACAGAAACTCCCCCCAAACTGCCTGCCTGGTGACATTACCATTTACAATCACTAACTTGACTTAATAATAAAAAGGATGTCCCTGCCAAAAAAGGAGAAAAAGGTTGCTGTATCCTCAAATGCAGAGACACCAATGTAAAAATACAGATTACAAAGAATCAGAGAATCATGACATTTCCAAGGGAAACTAATGTAGCTTCAACAATGGACCCGAAAGAAATAAAGATCTGTGATAGGACTAACAAAGAATTAAAAACAGTCCTTTCAAAGAAGTTCAGTGAAAGTTATGTGGATAGAAAATTAAATACAATTTGGAAAACAATCACAAAAACAAATAAGAAATTTGACAAAAAAAGAAACAATAAAAAATAGAACTAGAGATGAAAAACACAATGTCTTAACTAAAAATAAATAACAGTAATAGCAAGTTTTAATAGTAAGTTCAATTAAGCAGAAGAAAAACTAAGTGAGCTTAAGAAAGAACTCTCAAAAATTATGCATTCAGAGAAGCAAAGGTATAAAGAATGAAAAAGAATAAAGAAACCTATGGGAATTATGATACATCATCAAGGGACCTAACATTCACTTAATGTTCGGAGATAACCTGAAGGAGAGAGGAAAGGGAAAGGGTCACAAAAATATATTAAACTGGAAATAAATCCACTATCTGGAAGATGGTGAGTGAATGTCTTCATTTGATCCACTTTCCTGCCAGGAAATCTGACCTCAATTTCTTAGGGAATGGCTGGGAGACAGTGAGAAGGAACTGCTCTGGGAAGAAAACAAACCCTGGATCTAATGTTTCTTCTTAGATCTAAGGACCTACACTAAGGTACCATTCTTGGTCCTCACTTTCAACAAACTGTGAGTGGTCCAGGAAACCAGTGGCATCAGTCCTGGCCATTAGGGAAACTCAGGGTGCTGCTTGTGAAACTGTGACATAAGTAGGAGGTTGGCTTCTACAAACAAGGCTAAGAGGCAAGGATAGTGGGTACTGCAACGACTGGCACTGGAAGTGGGCATCTACCTCCTGGAACCTGCATAGCACAAGAGTTCCTGTGGAGGTTTGATCTTGAACACGGCTGAGTCTCTTATGGCCTGGGGCTGAGTTCTGGGATAGGTGTAAGTTGCCACATCTGACTGAACAACTGGGTTGGATGCATTGGCTGGGATGGGGATAGAGTCCTCTTGGGACTGAGGTGTAAGAGAGATGCAAATCTTCCCTGGAAGAATATTAGCACAGTAGCTGTCACTTCTCACCTAAGCATTTTGCAAGGGCCTAAAGGAATACTCAGCTCCCCCATCATGGCTGGTTTATACACCACTGGCAGTGGGGGCTGAGTGCAAGCTTACCTGGTCCAGCTCCACTTGGCTTCACGCTACCCTCTGAGACGGAGTGCAGAAACCAGGGTCCTAGGAGTTCCACAGCACAATCCATCACCTGGGAAACCTGAGTGCTTCTCCCAGGGGACAGAGGTGAATTATAAACACCCTACTCCTGGCTTATACCTGCTAGCACACCTACTGTCCCGAGGCCAACCTGCCCTCACAGCCCATGCGACCACTGATAATACAAGTGCACAGTGTTTGGGACCCAGAAAAGCTGAATAATGTTCCATTGTGTATATATGATACATTTTCTTCATCAAAACCTCCATTGTTAGAGGGGACCTAATTTAAAACAAAAATTTATTCATTCTTGTTTTTTATGTACCATATATGTGTGTGTATGTACATATGTGTATATATGTATATATGTGTATATAGGTGTGTATATATGTGTATATATATGTATGTGTACATATATATAGCCTGAGGGTAATTTTATACAATATTTTAAATAATTTTTGATTTGTCAACTGAGGAATCACAAGGTTCATAATGTGGAAATGAGAGATTTTTTTCTTACAAAGACTTGTAGCCAGTGCGCTGGCCATGCGGCAGGCTCAGTTGCGTAGCCTTTGTCGGAAACTGAAGGTACAGGTACTTTGAGACCAGGAAGAGTGAGAAGGGAATTTATGTTGGACAAATTGGCTAAGCATACATATTCAACAGTGTTTAGGAGAAGTTATGCATATTAATGAAGGTAGGAAATACATATGTGCAGTGAACAAACATGCATGTAACGTATGTTCTACATCCACTTAGAGATAGAAAGTTAAATACGTTAAAATTAGGCTCTGAATGTCAAGTGATAAAACAGATGTCACAGAGGTATTCTGTGCACAGCCTCTACAAACCAGCCAGAACAAGTCCATAGCTGGTTGGTTGTTGCGTGAAAATTGCAGAAAGGAAGGGAAGTGTAGCAAGTCTTTCAAAATGGCTGATTTCTGGGTTTAATTCTTATAAAAGAAAGCCGACTGGTTTTTAGGATGGGTGAGAGTATAATAAAGTATATCTGACCTCTTGTCCCTTTATGGCCAGGAATTCAGTTTTTAAGGCTTCTATGGAGTACTTTTGGCCAAGAAGGGGTCCATTTGTTTAGTTGGGGAGCTTAGGATTTTATTTCTACTTCTCAGCTGGAAACAAAGTTTGTGAATATTGAATCTTCAGAAAGCAAATGTGTTAGTACCTCAGCCACCAACATGCACAATCTGTGGTTATTTGATATCACCACTGTTCTTAACTATGAATTTATATGCCCCTAATAAGTGTCTGGGTCCAACCCTGAAGGCAGGGTTTACCAAGACCTGTGAAACTGGCTGCAACCAAGTGAAGAAATATAAAGTTAGAAATGAAAAGAAAGAAAGAGATAAGAGAAACAGAATAGAATTTTCAAAGGTGAGAACTCAGGTGACCACTGCCCATTTGTGGGGTTTCAGTGATGGCCCTGAGTGTCTGTTCCACTCAATTTTATTAAAGGCTATTTGCCCAGAGGGTGAGCTGAGGGAGGAAACAAAAATACCAGCAGTTTCTCTGAGTGAGCATATCAGCTCCTATTGTTTTTTATAATGATTAACTTTAAGGGTCTGAGCAGCCTTCCCGAGCCTTGTGTGGGGGCAGCCTCCTGTCTGAGGTCACTCACACACATAGAGTCCTAGGGAGTGGTTAAACTCTGGTAGTACCTTGTGGAGTACAATGCCTCTGCATCAATCTCTTCTGAAGAAGAGGTGGGAGAGAGGAATTTTCCTCTCATCACCACCACAGAGGGTCTTCCTTTGTGATAAGGGATATAAACCCTCCTGCCCATACTTCAGGGTTTCAAGTTTTCACTTGACCTCTGCCCCAGCCAAATGCAAATCTCCACAATGGGTATCTGCTTTGTCTGTTTACTGGGCAGGAAACGGCCTAGTTAATGTATCTTTCCGGGCCTTGCTCTAGCCTTTTCTATTGCCATTATTCCTCAGAGTGTTCACAGACCCAGCAGAGGTGTTTGTTAGCTGTATGCCCAATAGGCCAGAGTTCTAGGAAAAGCAGGAAACTTTCTCAGATAAGAAATTTAGCAGGGGCTGGTTTAAAGGCAAAGTAGCTGACTTTTCTTTGTTCTGACTCACTCAGAATTTTAATTTTTCCCTTTTTCTGTGGGTGTTTTCCCTTGCCAAGAATGACGTACTTGGTCCCCATTCTACCTGCAAACAAGCAGTATTTTTCTCACATTTATTCACACATAGGTACTTAACAGTAAAACATACGGCATACCATTAATACAGTAAAAAACTGTTCAGAGTAACTAAGCGGCACAGTAACATAACAAGAATCCCTGCATCGACTGTTAGTAACAGCAACAAACAATGGTAGGATTTCAGTCTCCACCCGTGGGGCTATAATTTTATTAAGAAGATACTGTACAATGCATTTTTTAGGTAAAAATAAATATAAAAAGTGATTGAGAAATTAGGTGGTGGGTCCTTCAGAGATAAGGAGGGATTCTGCTGGATGACTTTTTAAAATTCTTCCTCCATAGATCTTTGACTATTAACAACAGCATTTTTTCAAAGATGCTCTTTGATTTTACAAAATGACATGATTTTTCATTTTTTTGCAAATGCACACTGCTCTGGTCATTCGATAAGCACATATCATACATTTTTACTAAGTTGTCTATAGGAACTTTGACAATGTTAACATTGTCATCTCTCTCTCTCTCTCTTTTTTTTAACAATGTTATCTTCATCTTTACTATTATTACAACCACTTTGACTCAGAACCATTTTGGCCATATCACCATTGGTCAATGAATGAACACATGGAGCTTCTTTATCAATGTTACAAACTTCTTCAGTATCCACTTTGTCCAGTGTACTTACGGACTTGAAGTTTCTATTTTTTGCATATGTCAGAAGATCAGACACCATTTTTTTCTCATTTCTTCCTCATAGGAAATCTTTCAAAGCCACAACTTTGTCAATCATGTGATATACTCTCAAGCTAAAGGTTGTACCAGGCATGCACAACTATGTCTTTAGTTCCTGTGTCTCAAACAATGGCAACAGGATTTATGACATCCTTTGTGCTGAAATTCTTTTAAACTTTCCAAACTCCCCTCTGAGTTTGTTCGCATGCTGTTCAAAGAAGAGCTTTTATATTTACTCTTCATTGATCAAAGGACACTCTGGACACATGACTGAATTAATGAAGTGACATTTGGAGAAAGTTACAGAACAGACATTATTTTTAATGCATGTATCTTCTGGAGGATGAGCAGAATAGTTGTCAAGGAATTACAAAATCTTGTATCATCCTCCAGTCTAGTTTTCCTGCAGTGAGTATGAGCCGCTAGCACAAAATATTTTTGAAAGCAATCAGAAAAGATGGACCAGTGACACATGCCTTTCTATTAGGATAATAATGGGCTGGTGAGAAATTCAATCCTTGAAAATAGTGACGACGTGAGCTTTTTCATTTCATAACAAATTTACTTATTCATGTCTGCTACGCTAGCACATCCAAGTACAAATATTTTTTACTTAACTTCTGCAAGAGTTACCTTATCACCTATAGTTAGTTTCTCTCTGGGACAATAATGCCAAAAATAATGCTTTACAGCATTATAGGTATGATTTGGCATCAGATTTTTATTAATAATGACTTTGGTAAATTATCAATGAATTTCTCTGATGCTATGATTGCAGATGCTTTATCACCACAAATCTTAAAAAATAAAATGTCGCATTTAAAAAAATACATCAGCAATCAACTTGTTGAATATTCAATTTGTTTCAATTTTCAGTTCAATATGACAGCTCTTTGCTTATTTCATATCAATATAGCATTAAGTAGTTTGTGTTCATTGCAATTGTGATGGATCTGCTCTTTGAATACATTACCATTTTTAGCTTTATGGACCATTTTTTCTATTTTTTAAAATTATCTTCTGTTCATCACTTTCAGCATAGAACACAGTTTCTTCAGATCATATATGGTGGTCATTCCAGCACACACCCTTCTGTAGCACATTTCTCACTTAAACCACCATCAAGTTTCTCCAACAGCTTGACTTTCTTTGCTCTGGATAAACAAAAATACTACCTCTGTTTCTTATCACTGTTAACCATAGAGGTATCTTCAGGTCTTTTGACATTGTCAACAATATCTTTATACTACAAAGCATAAAATGAGCAAAAAAATCATGATTAGTCATGCACATGAGTTTTGGATCCTTGTGGAGCATTTTGGGGAAACTGTGTCAGTGTGTCTGTCCTGCACATGTGCATTTAAAAAAGTGTCATTTGATTACATTTTGTGGGTGTACATGTGTGGGGAAATCTGGGCATGTGTGCAAAGATAAATCACATCCTAAGAAGGCAGTTAGTGTCTTTCTTCTATTGTGGATACTAAATAAACTGTGTGTTGTGCCCTTGTAATTGATTGTGTCTTGTCACATAAGATTAGATGTGGAATTTTCCATTTGTGGGGTTATAAAAATGTTTCATGTTGGAATTCAAATTTTCCAATTAGGGATTTTTAACCTGTCTGTACACACAATTGAATACTATTTCACCTTTTAAGAGAAGAAATCTGTCATTTGTAATAATACTGATTAACCTAGAGGGCACTATGCTGAGTGAAATAAACTAGGCACAGAAAAAGGAAAGTGCACGTTTCACTTGTGTTTGGAACCTAAAGCAATTGGACTCATAGAAGCAGAGAGTTGTAACAGAGGTTCAGGGGAATGTGGGAAGAGGGTATTGTTTATCAAAGCATACTAAATTGCAATTATATAAGAGGGATACATGAATGAAGTATTTAAGGTGAAAAAACATACAATTACCTCATCTTGCATATCAAATGAAAAGCCCTTGGATTGGAGGTCTCTGGTGAACTGAAGCTCAGTAAGACTAGAAGCTGAAAGATTGTCCCAGAACAATTTCCATATCTTACTTGAATTCCCTATGTCCCCCGGGCTACTTTGTATTTTCATCTTACCTTTGTTGTTCAGAAACTTATTCTGCAGAAATGACCTGCAAAACCACTTTTACTTAAATTATCTTCATCTTTTCTTAAGCATTTGGGAGCAACGTAGTTACAACCTCTAAATAAATCAATTACATATGAAAAACAAAACAGGGATTGCTTAAATAGCGTTTCTAAATTGAATATATTAGGAAAGAGAAGTTCTTTAAATTATGTCCTTTAAGTTATTTCTGAGGGAGGTATACATGAGGCAAATTCATCATATACTAATGAAATTATTATAATGTGAACTCATTAGAAATATGGAAATCAGTGTGTGCAGTGTTTTAAAGTCCTGTGTGTTCATCCAACACATATGTATATCTACTACATGTGTGATTATTGGATGTATATGAGATAAAAAGATAAATCAGACAAAGTATCATTAATAAAATACAGAAAATTTCCAAAAAGAAAATGTTTATAAAAATTTCTAAACAATTTACCTTCATGAACAATGTGCTATCCATTGATTGCCATAGCTGGTTATGAAAAGGTTGGGTTTATAAACGTAAAGGGTGCTTGTGTGTAAGGTAGTAAATGAATGGTGAAAAATATGCTAATTCACTATTAAAAAGAATGCTAAATGTAGCCAGTTCTACTAAAAATATCTTATGTATGAAGAAGAGAAGAAAACAGCAAACATTTCCTGAATGTCAATCCTTGTGTTATTTTATTTAATTATTTTATAGGTGAGAAAATGAAAGGAAAGATTAATCATCCACATTAAATAAAAATAGTAACAGAAGGGCAGCTCAAAGCGTAGGGTACCGGCCCCATATCCCAGGGGTGGCAGGTTCAAGTCCTGCCCCAGCCAAAACTGCAAAAAAAAAAAAAAAAAAAAAAAAAAAAAAAAAATATATATATATATATATATATATATATATATATATATGCTGTGCCTGTGGCTCAAAAATAGTAATAGACAGATTAAGTAAATTTCTCAAAATACTGAAGTTTTTGTCAAATTCCTCTGGGCCGTTTTCATGTTAATGTTCTGTGTCCTCTTCGTGGGGCCTTTGTATGCTGTGACATCTGATGATATAGTACATTTTGAGTGAGTAGAAGATAGGGAAGAACCCTTAAATGAGCTTAGCAACTTTCCCAACACTAGCAAGGCATGAAAAAACACCTACCATTCAATTGCCACATCACATTTGACTATGAAATTGGTCACATAACAGGCAGGACAAGTGTGTAAAAACAACCGGGATATCAGGGATACCAACATTTGGCTGCATTATTAACCATAACTTATAATTGACCTGGAATATATTTAAATGAAGAAAATGAAGACTATTACTGACCAGGAAACCATTATACCTTTTAGCTTCTTTTATAAGGTAATTTGATAGTTTTGGTGACATCTAAATTTTTTTTCTCTTAACGATTTTTTTATTAAATCATAACTGTGTACATTAATGCATTTATGAGGTAAAATGTGCTGATTTTATATACAATTTGGAATGCTTATATCAAACTGGTTAATATAGCCTTCACCTCACTTACTTAATTATTGTGCTAAGACATTTTTACTCTACTCTTAATAGAGTTTCCATGTACCCTTGCAATATGATCCATCGGTGAGATCCCACTCTCCCTCCACCTGGCCTCCCATCTCCTCTTCCCTCCTTCATCCTGGGATGAAGTTGTGTTTTATCTTTCATATGAAAGTATAGATGACTATAAATTGGTTTCATAATGGTATTGAGTACATTGGATGCTTTTTCTTCCATTCTTGAGATACTTTACTAAAAAGAATATGTTCCAGCTTCATCCATGTAACATAAAAGAGGTAAAGTCTCCATCTTTTTATGGCTGCATAATATTCTATGATATACATATACCACAGCTTATTAATTCATTCATATATTGATGGGCACTTCAACTTCTTCCAGGACTTGGCAATTATGAATTGGCCTGCAGTAAACATACTGGTTCAAATATCTTTGTTGTAAAATGATTTTTGGTCTTTTGGATCTATACGTAGTAGAGGAATTGCAGGATTGAACAGCAGGTCTACTTTTAGTTCCCTAAGTGTTTTCCAAACTTTTTTCCAAAAGTAATGTATTAGCTTGCATTCCCACCAGCAGTGCCAAGGTGTTCCCTTTTCTCCACATCCACGCCAACATCTGCAGTTTCGGGATTTTGTCATGTGGGATACTCTTGCTGGAGTTAGATGATATCTCAAAGTGGTTTTGGTTTGCATTACTCAGATGATTAAAGATGAAGAGCATTTTTTCAGGTGTCTGTAGACCATGTACCTGTCTTCTTCAGAGAAGCTTCTGTTCAAGTCTCTTGCCCACAATGAAATGGGATCACTTGTTCTTTTTTTATTAATTAGTTTGAGTTCTCTGTGGATTCTAGTTATCAAACATTTGTTGGAAACATAACCTGCAAATAAGTTCTCCCATCTGAGGACTGTCTGCTTATTTTACTTTCTGTGTTCTTGGCCATGTGGAAGCTTTTTAGTTTGATCAGATCACAGTAATATATTTTTGGTGTTGCTTCAATTGTCCAGGGGTCCTCCTCATAAAAATATCCTCCCAGGTGAATTTCTTCAAGTGTTTCTCCTGTACTCTCTCTAAGTATCTTTATAGTTTCATGTCTTAAGTTTAAATCTTTTATCCATTGAGAATCAATTTTTGTTAATGGTAAAAGGTTTGGGTCCAGCTTCAGTCTTCTACAAGTCACCAGCCAATTCACCCAGCACTATTTGTTAAATAGGGAATCATTCCTCCAATTTATATTTTTGATAAGCTTATCAAAAATCAAATGATGATAAGTGGCTGGGTTTATCTCTTGGTTCTCTGCTTTGTTCCATACATCTACCTTTCTATTTTTGTGCCTATACCATGCTGTTTTGATCACTATAGATTTATAGTATAGCCTGAAGTCTAGTAGCGTGATTCCTCCTGATTTGCTTTTATTTTTGAGGAATTTCTTGGCTATTCAAGGTTTTTTTCTGATTCCATATAAAATGAAGTGCTATTGTTTCCAGATCTTTAAAGTATGACAATGGTGCTTTAAAGAGATTGCATTAAATTTGTATATTGCTTTGGATAGCAAGGACATTTTAACAGTGTTGAGTCTTCCCAGTCATGAGCATGGTATGTTTTTCCATTTGTTAACATATTCAGAGATTTCTTTTCTCAGAGTTTCATAGTTCTCCTTACAGCAGTGGTTCTCAACCTTCCTAATGCTGCAGCCCTTTAATTCCAGGAGTTACAGGGGCCATTTCAGTTCCTGTAGGTTATGACCCACAGGTCGAGAACTGCTGCTTTATAGCGATCTTTCGTGTCCTTTGTTAGGTAAATTCCCAAGTATTTCATCTACTTTGGCACTACTGTAAAAGGAATAGAGTCCTTGACTATTTTTTCAGCTTGACTATTGTTGGTATATATAAAAGCTACTGATTTTTAAGTATTGATTTTGTATCCTGAGATGCTTCTGTACTGCTTCATAACTTCTAAGAGTTTTGTAATTGAGTCCCTGTGGTTTTCCAGGTATGAAATCATATCATCTTTTCTTCTGCTGGGTTTGGGGTCTAAATGTTCTTCCTTTTCCAGTTGCTTAAGAGGACCCATTAAGTTGTTGATTTCCTCTCTTTCCATTCTATTGCGGAAGCGTTACAATGCTATAAATTTCCCTCTTAGGATTGCCTTTGCAATTTCCCACAGGTTTTAATAATTGGGGTCTTCATTGTCATTTTATTCCAAAAGTTTGGGGATTTCCTTCTTAGTCTCATCTTTGACTAAACTGTCATGCAGCGTAAGTTTATTTAATTTCCATGACTTTGTTTGAGTATAAGATTTCTGTTGTTGTTGAGTTCAACTTTTATTCCATTAGGGTATGAGAAAATACAAGGAATGATTTGTATTCTTTTAAATTTGCTGAGGTTAGACTTGTGATCTAACATGTGATCAATTTTGGAGGATGTTCTATAGGCTGATGAGAAGAAAGTGTATTCAGTTTTGTTAGGATGGAATGTTCTGTAGATGTCTATTAAATCCATTTGTTGTAGGGTGAAGTTTAAGTCCATTATTTCTTTGTTTCGTTTTTTTCTTGGAGGATTTATTTAATAGTGCCAAAAGGGTGTTAAAATCTCCCAACTATTATAGTTCAGGAAGATATCAAATTGTTCATATTTGTTAGAGTTTCCTTTATCAAATTGAAGAGCATTCTGATAGGGTGCATAAATGTTAATAATTGAAATTTCTTCATGCTGAATGTTTTCCTTGAGAAATATGAAGTGACCATCCTTGTTTTCCCTTAGTCTTGTTGGTTTAAAGCCTATTGTAGCTGCAAATATAATTGCAACCCCTGCTTTTTTCTGATTTCAATTTGCCTGAGTTATAGATGTCCATCCCTTCGCCCTCAGTCTATTTTTATCCTTTAAGGTAAGATGAGATTCTGGTATGCAACAGATATCTGGTTAGAGTTTTTGTATCCAAAAACAGGTATCCACAGGTCAGCCAACCTATGCCTTTTTAGAGGACAATTTAATCACATTAATTGAGAGTATTGATAAGCATCAAAGTGCTTTGGTTGTCATGTATTTCAAATGTCCAGTGAATCTTCCTAATTCCTTCACCATTGTGAATATTAGGTTTTGCTCAAGGCTTTCTAGGTGAGTTTTCTTTGGTGGTAGACTATTAAGCTGATCATTATGGAGGATGGGTCTGAGAATATCCTTGAGAGTTGGTTTAGTTATGGCAAATTTCTTCAACACGTGGATGTCATTAAAGTATTTAATTTCTCCATCGTAAATGAAACTTAGTTTAGTTGGATATAGGATCCTGGGTTGAAAGTTATTTTGTTTTAGGAAGTTAAAGGTCAATGACCATCCTCTTCTAACTTGAAAAGTTTTAGCAGAAAGATCTGCAGTCATTCTACTTTCCTTCCCCTTGTAGGTTATATATTTCTTATATCTGCCTACTTGCAGAAGTTTCTCCTTCACATTAACTTTGGCAAAGTTAATTACAATGTGTCTAGGATATGATTTATTTGGATTGAGTTGTACTGGGGTTCTGAAATTGTCTGCTATGTGGATTTCAATATCTTTTGCCATGCCTGGGAAATTCTCCTTCATTATATCTTGGAGTAGAGCATTTGTGCCTTTAGGACCATCCTCTTCTCCTTCAGGAATTCCTAAAAGGAAAATGTTTGCTGTTTTGGAGTGATCCCAAGACACTCTCAGGAAATGATCCATTTTTGCTCTTCACTTCTCTTCTTTTTGAATGTTTGGGAGCATTCAAATCTTTGTCTTCAACTTCAGAGATCTTTTCTTCTGCCTGCTCCACTCTTACTGAGGGATTTTACTGGGTTATGAAACTCTTTTAATGCCTTTCTCATTTCTTTAAGTTCTGTGATTTCTTTTCGCATTATGTCCAAATCCTTGGAGATTTTGTCTTTGAATCTATTGATTTCTTGAGACACCTTTTAAACTACTTCCATTTTTACTTTCCATCTTATTTGCCATCCATATTCTGAATTCAATTTCTGGCATTTCAGCCATTTGTTTATGAATGATATCTGTTGTGTCTCCTTTGTTGTTCCTTGGGGAAGTTGATCTTCTCTGATTATTCATGTTACCAGAGCTTTTCCACTGGTTCCACCCCACGATTATTTTTCACAGTTTGGCTAGAGAAGCTGGTGAGATGAGATTGGATTGAGGGCTCCAGGAGTTAAAGTTAACCAGCCCTTTACCAAAGAGCTGGACCTGGTGACTGTGGCTATTTCCTTACAGCTTTACAAAGTTGCCTTTCAGCCCTGTAGCCTTAGACTTTGGGGACCTGTTTGGTGTGATAAAGATAGTTGGCTCTGTCTTGTATTCAGTCAGCCTCTATCCATCCTAGTAAATCAGTGGCTTTGGGCTGAAATCTCATCTGGGAAGACATACGAGCAACTAAGATACCCTACCTCCCATGGACAACAAGTGGAAGAGGAGAATAAGTCGCTCCCACTATAACACAACCAGGGCTTTACCTTGGAGGGTCCTTGGGTGGTCAGCCCAGGTAAAGAGTTCGAAACCAATTGTCTTAGGCAGCACAATGACAGTTCAAGTGGGAGAGTTCAAAAGTTCTCCAGCAACCAGACAGCCAGGATCCACTGGCAGCTCCCACTCTGGTGCTTGATGGAGTCAGAAAGGCTGCCCAGCAAAATAGCTAGTTCCAGGGGTGGTTGGCACCTCCTTCCCCACCTTGCACCTCCTTCATACCCAGTCACTGGTAACCCTGTGAGGTTGTTGCTCAGTTCCCTCCAATGAGCAAATGCACCAGGGATTTGCACCTGCCAGAGTCAAAGAGAACGCAATGCCTTCTCAGCTGGGCCCCTCCTCTCTACCACCAGCAGGAAAGGGTAGCTGAAGCCTGACTCTTTCCAGTGCTCATTGGAAACTAGGGAGTGCTCCACCTGAGTTTGTTCCAAGGCAGGGGTTTACATTGCAGCTGTGTTTTTCTCCCTCAGAGACCATGCCTCTGCCCCCAGCCACACTCCTTCTCTGGTACCCTTACAGGGTGCGGTCTGGCTCATTCCCAACAGTCCACATAATTGGGGAGGTCTCTCTCTAAAATTTGACCCTCCTGGGAGCATGCCACTATCACTGCTGCTGTGTGGCAGGTGCCACCATGTGGGTTCCTGTGTCTCTGCCCACCATTGATAAGCACTTTTGTGACTCTGGGCCAGTCATCTCACCCTCCCTCCATGTATCTATCTTCACTTCTACTTGAGTCACAGTTTCAGTGCAGCTGTGCCACCACAAAGCCCATGCAATGCCCAGCCCTAACAAGGAACCACCAGACACTCTGGTCCCTGCAGGGGATAGGCTTCCAGAACATCAAGTGAAGTGGGAAAAGTGGACTGCAAACTCAGAATGGAAGGGAAAATATTTGTTCAACTTTT
Source organism: Arctocebus calabarensis (assembly GCA_963573935.1). NCBI lineage: Eukaryota > Metazoa > Chordata > Mammalia > Primates > Lorisidae > Arctocebus > Arctocebus calabarensis. Next base: position 31,297 of record CAUYON010109056.1, read on the forward strand.
ATGCTGTGCAAGAGAATGCCTAGGCTCACAGCAGGATCTCTCTGGAGAAGGATTCCCAGCCTTCAGCGACTCTCTCCTGTAGGGTGAAACAAGAAGTCTTCTGTTCACTACTTGCTTGTAAAGACCACACATTGAGCAACGCTTCTCAAGGGAGTGGAATCTCATCTTCTTTGAGATGGGTTTGGTACCTGAAATGTGCTTCATTGGAGCTTCAATGAGCTTCCCTCAGCAGGGATAACATGGACTTCTCAATCTTCTCTCTCAGCTCCTGACCTTTAGTTTTATTGGGTTCATTCTGGCCATTATCTCTCCCTCTTGATGGGACCTTCTGTTGAAAGCTGGTTCCAGTCAGCCATCTTACCTTGCACCCTGACATCTAAATTGTTAGTTAGCTATTTATGACTTTGGTTAAAAACATAAATTCATTTTTGTGGTAACAGAATAATGGTCCCCAAAGATGTCCAAGATCTAATTTCTACAACCTGTGAATATTTTACTTCACACAGTAAAAGGGATTTTGCAAATATGATTCAGAGTAAAGGTCATGAGATGGGGAGATTATTTTAGATTAGCAGGTTGAGCTCAATATAGTTACATGAGTTCCTACCAACTCAAAGAAACATAACATCAGAAGGATGTAACTCACTGCTGCTGCCTTTGAAGTTTGAGGAAAGCAGCCAGGAGCGAAGGGATTAGGCCCAGAAGCTAGAAATGCAAGGAAGTGAATTTTTCCCTAAAGTCTTCAGAAAGAAATTAGCCTTCCCAACACTTTGATTTTAGCTCAATGATATGTACATTGTACTTTACATGTATGTTCTGTAAATAATACACATTTATTATTTTAAGCCACTAAATTCATGATAATTTGTTAAAGTAGCTATAGAAATATAAATAACAGCAAATATAAACAATAAAGAGATAATAAAAAGTTTTCCAAATATGAAACAATGCAAGATAATACAAGTTATTATGTAACCAAGTACTAACTTATGTGATTCAGAGATAATATGATAAAAATTTAGAGAATAATGTATTTGAATATCAACAAGAGCCCATGGAATTGGATAAGGCTTATCCTTGAGGAAGGAATTTGAGTGCATGTGGAAGATGTGAGAAACACTTCCTTGGTAACATTGACCATAAAGAATAATCAGTATTTTAAAAAGTTTTGAATTCTCATTTTCTTACAGTTCTTTCAAGATGAAGAGTAGCTTTTTTTTTGACAATTGGAGATGTATTTTAGGGTAACAGAGAAAAAAGGGGCTTTTCATGCTTAGTTTACATACTCCCAGAGCTGATATTAAGCCAAAATGTTCCAAATGACAAGATGTAGAACTATGTTGAGCTATGTCCACTATTCAAGTTGATTAAAGTAATTCCCCAACACCCTTCCAGTGCCTCAGTGTGACCTTGGTCACCCAGTTTCCACGTTAGGGCCCAGAGCTGTCCCTAGTTCAACAATTACAGGACTCACAGTGGCTAGTTACATATTTTAAATATTGTTCTGGATGTTATATTGGATAAAGGTAGGATGACATTCTAAATGATTTTTCAAGGTCTGTTTGGATCTTTTGTTTATGTGATACCTAGAGTAAATAGGGTAGATATGCTGAGTTAGAAAAATATATTCATTTATTTTTCTAGATGTAATATATTTGTAATCAAGTATAGAAGTAGCTGTATTAAATTTTTCTCTCAACAAAAGTCTATTAATTGCCAGTATGGGGAAGCTCCTGGCATGTGAACTTTATACAAGGCTAAGCAATGACTTCATTGCACTAGCAGATGTTGGTAGATGTGTTCCATTGACCTTTCTCAGGCCAAAGAGTACAGTTTCTTGGCATACTTAAAAAATTCTAAAAATGGCATTTTCCATGTACAAAGGAATGAAAATGGAGTGACTTTTCTGTTACCACCATATATGGAAGGAAATCATATAGATATAGACACATAAGCTTTATTGTGGTAGCTAGACACAACATCAACATGGGCAAATAGAGTCCCAGACAATTAGACAATTGGAATTATCTTACATAAGAGAATTTCAAAGACTGTTTCATCAGCAGTATTGCAGAGAAATGTGTGTCAGTCAGGACTACATACACACACACACACAAATTAAACAGAGAACTGTACTAGATCCATGTACAGATGTTGTTCTCATTTATGCTTTTTTCAATGAGGTTATGCTTGAAATGTTGAACTAGCTAAACCTTCACATTTTCTGTGGAATGTGGACAGGTTGTCATAAATTGGTTTCACTTTTTTGATTCACTCTGTGTCTCCCAAGTCTCTGCAAATGTATCTGTTCCATATACCCCATCTTCATCTGTATTTTCAACTTTACCTGAAACCTTTGAGTATTCTGGAAAGTGAGCTGGAGAATAATCCTAGGAGCTATAATATAAACCTTGCTCCCATCTGAGGAAACAGTCATCAAAACATCAAATGTGAGAATGACCCAGAATGATTTTACTTGATCATACTTTGCCATTACTCAGATATAAATTGCCTTGCTGCTGAATCTAGATCTGGATTAAAATAATTTGAGGCTAAGAAATATGTGAATTTTAAATATGAATTATAAATGTGTGCATACATGATTTATATGTATAATTTTTAATTTTAATTCTAGCAACTACTATAGTTTGAATTATGTTATAATTAGTAATGCAAATATATGTTTTCCTTGTGAAACTGGGCCTCATACATAAAAGGCATGGATTATCCCCTTTGTTTACTAAGAATATAGGAATTTTCTTAATTGAAGAAGTAACCACACATGAATTTCAACTGAGCTGAGTTGAACTGAATTTCACTTTCAAGCTTTATAATACAAATTCTTTCAGGACAACGTTCTGCTTGACTGGTGCCCAGTATTACTTAAGCAGGTCAAGTGTAGCTGAGAATATTAGCATTAAAAAGATTTTTTTTAATGGATTATAAGCAAAACAAAATGTATTTTTGGAGATACTGCTGTTTCTTTACATCTTTTGTTACTACAATGTATGTTATTCACAACCTTAAATATGAAAAAATACTTACATGTATGTTTAGCTAAATAAATGTACTTTACCTTCTGGACCTCAAAAAAATGTTCCCAAACACAAAATAAAATTAAAGGACCTGGGATGAGCTTAGTGTTGGTTGCTAATTAGTGTTAAGCTTTTAAGTTAACATCTTGAGGCTTAAAATGGCATTGGATTTTTAAAAGGGGAAACTTGGTTTAGTGTCCCTTGAAGTCCAAAGCTTATTTTTATTTTGTCAGATGCTGCTTTGTGTTTTAAAAGTCCAGTAAGATATAGTGAACAGAAGTTTAGCAGTCCTTCAATTCCATTTCCAGCTTAAAAAATAAATCTATGTTTAGTTTCTACCATTGTACTTTCTCATACAAAAGGTGTAGGCAGGAATTGGAATCTCTTTTCCTCAGGGAGATAAATGAAAACAGAAAAAGCAAGAGATATGAACAAGTATTTCTAGCATTTACCATATACCAATTAATGGTATACGTAGGATTGGGTCAGGTCTCCTCAATCCAAGTCATTTTCTAGACAAATGACTTATTTTTATAAACTTATTTTTTTCCTCATTATTTTACTTTATAGAGTCTCTCTTATTCCATCTGACACATTTTCACCCTTCCTTCATCATGCTTTTCTTCCTACATTACTCTTTCCCATTTTGACTCCTCTGTATGTTTCTTAATTGTTCCCATTTCTCTCTTCCCATGTTACACATTAGGATGAAGGAAGTCTTAGAAGCAATCCTGTTTATTTCCTCTTTTTAACAGCAATCATGACAGTAAAAACTATAGTACATGTTTAATGTCATTTAACAGAATGCAATAAAGTACTACTTTTAATGGACCCTGACCTATGCAGATACACTTAAATACTTTTATTCCTCTTCTTTTCCCTCTATTCCAGTTATGAAATACTACTTGGGATGATTTAATTTGGGCTGAGCTGAGACTTTTTAAATTGAATGCTAATTACCAATCTTCTCTCCAATTAAACATAACCTTTTGAGGTAAGAATTCCTGCTGAGTGCTTAAATTATTTGCATTCAACTTTTAGCAATGGCCACAACTAATGTGAAAAAAGCATGTTATTGAAATAACAGAAAATAGTGAAGATATGAAAAGAGGAAAAGAGTAGGATTCAGGAGATTAAGAAACAATGTGATACAACATTAATACGTTTGGTTTTTTTTTTAATTCTTGGGAATTGTTTCTCTTTGATCTCTATAATTTAAGAGGGTTGTCAAATTTTGAAGAATCAGAATCACCTGGAGGATTTTTTTTTTTTTTTGAGAAAGAGTCTCACCTTTTGCCCTGAGTAGACTGCTATTGCGTTATGATAGCTCTCAACAACTCTTGGGCTCAAGTTAGCAATCCTCTTGCCTCAGGTTCCCTAGTAACTGGGACTACAGTCATGAGCGACCATGCTCGGCTAGCTTTTGTTTTGTTTTATTTTTCTTTTTTTAGTAGAGATAGCATCTTACTCTTGCTCAGGCTGATCTGAAATTCCTGAGTTCAAGGGCTCTTCCCTCCTCAACCTCCCAGAGTGCTGGGATTGCAGGCATGAACCGCTATGCCGGGCCTTCTGGAGGGTTTTTAAAAAACATATTGCTTTTATCTGAATCCAAATTTTACAGAACAAATTCTTTTAATAAAGGGATTTTTCTTTTAATAAAGTTCAATTTTTTTTTTAAAGGCTGCAGTCAAGGACCCAGAAGGCCACATGTGCACCAAGTCTCCAGGTTCCCTACCCCACAGGTTCTCAGGTGACACAGATACTGCTGGTCAGAAGACCAAATAGTCAAGTACTCATTGATGTGAGTTGTATAATGGCACCTATCTTAAGAGAAAAGACTTCTAAACCATTTCCTGTTCTGCCTACACAACTATGCTTTTCATCAGTAATATTTAACTGTCTTTTAGTGAGATCTCAACAAAAAAATAAATTTTCTTTAAATTCTGGTTTGAAAATGTAACAAAGGCAGGCCGGCTGAAAATGGTTTAAACAGAGAGAACTTTCAATTTTCATACCATTAATGTAAGAGCCAGAGATGTAATAGCATAGAACCCAGCAAAAAATTCTAAAGCTACATTCATAAACCAGAAATAATTTCAGGCCCCTGAAAAGACCAGTATAGCATCATGAAACTCATAACAAGTAACTCATGGAGATATCCCAACCTCAAGAAGGTGGAGCATAACTCTTTACTTTTTCAGTATGAGCTGTGCATATGACTTTCTTCCAAAGAGTTGAATATAGGAAGGAGGAAGAAAAAAGCCAACAATGGAAAAAAACTGAAAAAAAATCTCATCCAGGTCATCAAAATAAATGTCAACAATGATAAATCATGTTCACAGTATGCACCTTTGTTGTGATTTGTTAAGAATGACATTTTACCTTTGTAGTTTTCTTCTAAAGACATATAGGAAAATTTAAGACAAATTTTATTATTGAAAAATACTACAAAATTTCTAACCCATACTCCTCAAAATGGTCAATGTCATAAAAATAAGGAAAGTCTAAGAAATTTTCACAGTGGAGAGGACCCTAAGGAAATGTGGCATGGGTGTTGTACAAAGTGTACTATGGTATTTGGATGGGATCCTGGAACATGAAAGGACCATAAGGTAAAAATTAAGAAAATCTGAATAATTTCTAGACTTTAGTTAATAACATATCAATTGTTTCATTAGTTATGACAGATGTATCACATGGAAGATGTGAAAAGCAGTATATACTATCTTCATAATTTTCTACAAAACTAAATCTAAATTTTAATTTTAATTCTAAAATTAAAACCTTATTAAGATTATTTTTAAACCTATATTAATAGATAAAACAACTTGGGCAGTGCCTGTGGCTCAGTGGGTAGGGTACCAGCCCCATATACCTAGGGTGGCAGGTTTAAACTCGACCCTGGCCAAAATGCAACAAAAAATAGCCGGGCATTGTGGCAAGTGCCTGTAGTCCCAGCTACTCGAGAGGCTGAGGCAAGAGAATTGCCTAAGCCCAGGAGTTGGAAGTTGTTGTGAGCTGTAATGCCATTGCACTCTACTGAGGGTGATAAAATGAGATTCCATCTCAAAAAAAAATGGATAAAACAACTTGAATTTTACATATACTGATTTATAAGGGACTTTATGTATCAACGACTTCAGTTTCTTCATTTTACAAAACAGGAAACACAACCCCAGAGAAAATGACTAAATCTGGTTGGTACAAGTCTAGAGTCCTGGTCTTTATTATTGAGTTTTGACACTATGGCTATTACCTTTGAGAAATTTCTTTTGTTTTTTCAAAATTCAAAGTGTGAAATTCATCATTGTTAATAAATACATAAGAAGTTTAAAGCCCTTTAAATAGAACACGTTTGTTTAAATTCTTCCTAAAGTATGTTTTATCAAACTCTTTGGGTTCAAGGAAAACCATAAGTGCTTAAAAATCATGACCTCAGCCAGCATTACTCATAAGGCTGAACTGTTTATACAAAGTAATGGCATCATAAGTCATGCTGTGCTCTGAGTCAATCTGCTTCAGAAATAACTTTATAAGACAAGCCCAACTTTCACCGAAGACTTCTGACTAGAAGACATGACTTCTCAAACAAATCTTGTACTTGTTTTTCCTGCCAAAATAGAACAAATAATTCTGGAAAATTGTAACCCAGAGTGGTTACATGAATTCCTTGGAATAATGTATTAATTCAGTGGTGTAATTCCTTCTGAGTTCATCTAGTTTGTATTTTTTTAAATAATTTTATTAAATCATAATTGTGTACAGTGGTGCAATCATAGGGCAGAATGTGCTTCATATACAATCAGAAATATTTTGATCATACTGTTAGAGATAGCCTTCATGGCATTTTCTTGATCACTATATAAAGACATTGATACTCTACCTTTAATAAG
>CAUYON010109059.1:0-16780 GCA_963573935.1 Arctocebus calabarensis
CACCCAATTCTCCGAGGGCTAAGGCTGCAAGGCGTCTCAGTTCCCGCCTTTAGGCTGCTAAGTCACTAAATTACTGGCTCCCGCCCGATGCTTGTTCTGCAGCCCTGAGGGTGGAGCTTTCCGGGGAGTTCTCCTACGATGGCTCCACACAGCCCACAACCAAACACTGGTAGCTCTTTCTGGCTCAGCGGCTCAGTCTGGAGCCCCAGACAACACTCAAATACCTCCGCACTCTTGCCCCAGTTTTCTCAAGGCAGTTCAACTGAGTGCCAAGTCCAAAAGAAACCCAAACAGCTCACAGGTAAGGCCTTTGCAGTTTGCAATCTCACTGGTGCTGTAGTCACAGCTGACGGCAGGATTAGACCGAATGAACACACGCAACCACTTGCCAGATCTCCACTGCTTTTGCCTTCCTCAGGGGGTCCAGAAGTCTCATGCTGTCTCCCTGTGTCCCCAAAGGGATGATTCTGGGCAGATCTCGCCAGCCAGAGATGCCTGAAGTCTTCTCTCCCCAGTCTCACCAAGCCCAGTTGCAAGGAAGCTGTTACTCGGCCACCATCTTGGCTCCTTCTCAACAGAATTTTTTTAAGTGAATGCACGTGTTACTGTCGAATGCAAACCACAGCTACTGCTCTCCACACATGCGGAACCATCCGTACATACCTGGACTTGTCCCACCCTAGGTTATGTTAATGTGACTCAGCTGGGGTTTGTGTCAGACCTTTTCCATGTGTGTACTAGAAACCTAGCCAATTGTTCTTTGTGGTAATAAAAATTGGTTGATTTATTGGATAGTTTGCAGCTTTTGGTATAATGAGCCCCTGGATGAGGGATTTCTGCCAATCCTGGTTGAGAAACTGCTTTTGCTGGGCATTGGTGAGAGCTGAGAGTGTGACACAGGCAGCCTGGCCCTTGCCTCACTGGGCTTGTCCCCCATAGAGAGGACAGACATCAGTGGGGAGTTTTAGCGGAGGCTGAGCATGTTTGTTATGGGAGGAGCGTGCCCTGGGGGGACCTGTCCAAGATGTTTGCTTTGAGAACAGGAGGATGGGAAGGAGATGGGGGCCATCCCTTCCCTGGGTTTGCACCTTATGGGCCTCCCTTACCTCACTTGGGTCCCAGGGAAAACCAGAATGTTAAGGGAACTGTGTGGACAGGAGCCAGCCAGATGCATTCCATGTTTAGCGTGGCTGGAGGAAATCAAGGCTGGGAGAAGGAGATTTGCCCGAGGAACAGGTTGTGAGCTGTCTTGGAGAGTTTCCCTGAGATTCTGAAGTACACGGTCTCCACTCCTCACTCTCAGTCAGTCAGTTTCCTGGGTACAGGCTGTGCACCCAACACTGTTCTAGGAGCTGCAGAGTGATGGAAACCAGGAAGCAAAACATCTAGAACACATTGCAGTCGGTGCCACTGAGATGGCACAGTCCTGCTGGGGACGGACCCTTGCCTGACTTGGTTAGACCAAGAGGAGGCCATGAGGTATGTGGGTCACTAGCTCTGTGGGGTGCTCAGAGCGGGAGGCTGGGGCCAGGAGTGGGAGGAGAGGGCTGATGGGGCAGGCTCTGAGGCATGGGGTACTGGGGAGTCAGGGAGGTGCTCCCGGGGCTGGGACCTGCACAGACAGTGGCCTGGCAGCAGGACAAGGACACCAAGTGAGGTCTCCAGGGAAGCTGAGCTTTGGAAGATACTCAGAGATAAGCTGGAGTAGAGGGGTTGGAGCCAGCTGTAGACAACCTGTGGCAGGTGCAGAATTTCAGGAGGTTTTACGAGCAGCATGAAAGCTTCTGGCCTGCAGCCTCTGAGCTGCCCTCAGCATCCTGTGCTGCCCTGGAGTGCTGCTCTGTGGTGAGCATGCACCTCTCCTGTCAGGGCCATGGCATGGGCGGCTGTCATTTGGGAGAGACTGTGGTCAGACGTGAACATGTCTTTGCTGCTCTCTGCTACCGGGCTGTGAGGGATGAAGTCCCCACCCTGAAGGCCCCAAAGGTCTAGAAAGGTGGGGTAGGATGTTGCCATGACGGTATGACATTTTCTGCCCTCTTGGACCTCACTCTGGCTCAGCACAAGCCCGTTCTGTTCAGCACAGGTATCAGACGGTGTACACTGTGCACTATGTAGCACCTGTCCACCCCAGATGGAAGTGATGTGTCAAGTTTTGTGATGCACCAAGCATTTCTTTGTTTATTCCTTTACTGATTCAACAAGTATTTCCTGGGGCTTCCCACTCCCACTCTAGGGCTGTGGTGGTGAGTGTGGTCCTCATGGGAGGTGGACAGGAGGGGAGGGTGCAAAGAGAAGCAGAGTGGGCTAGTTGAGGTTTCTCTGGGGGTGTGACATTTAGGAATACAAGTGAATGGCAAGGAGGACAACATGCCTGACCTGTGTGAAGCTCATCCCACAAGTCCCATGCCCTGAGACGGGGCCCTCAGATGGCGGGGCTGTCATGGTGGAGGGAGGGAGGCGAGTGGGAGGCTGCTGGGAAGAGTGAGCTGTGCCAGGGTTTGGGTTATGGGGCTCCAAAGTAGAACATTGATGGGGGCGGGGAGGGCAGGGATACACGGGAGCCCTACTTGGAGGGTATGATAGGTAATCCAGGTGGTCCGGTTCTGTACATATTTCAAAGGCTAGTGTGATAGAACTTCTGATTGACTGGAGGTAGACTATGGGTGGGGGGAGAGAGGGAGAAAGGAACAAGAGAAAGACAGGTAGACTCCCAGCCTTTTGCCCAGAGCTGCTGGTGACTGCTGGTACCACTCCCTGAGAGGGGGATATGGAAGGAGGAGTATGTAGGTTTGGGAGAACCTAGAATTAATGTGTGGATGTGTCCAGTCTGAGAGGCTTGTCAGAGGCTACACCAAGAAATTTCTTGCAATCAGTAGTTAAATTGGCATTTGTAGTGTTAGCAATACCAATTAGAAGTAGTAGGAGTGGTCCAGCTATGGCTGATAGGAGAGTGGTTAGCCATGGGGACCAGTCAAATAATGTTTCATACCAATTATTCTCTTTTTTCCGTAACTCCTCTTGTTCACGTAGATTTTTCCTGACCAGGGCTAAGCTATCTTTTATGACTCCATAAAAGTGGTTGGTATAAAAGCAACATGTTTCTCCTAGGGCCATACAAAGTCCTCCCTGTTTTAAAAATAGTAAATCTAAACCGCTTCTGTTTTGGAGAACTACTTCTGCTAGTGCGTTTAATGACTTCTCTAAATGGGTGATGGAAGTTTCCAGGTTCCTGAGATCTGAATCTATTTGAGTTATGAGGGCCCTGAAACTAGGGCTGAAGGGTCTGGTTGCTAGGGCTGTGGTGCTTATGGCTGTGGAGTCTGCCAACCCTATGCCTACCTGGAGGGGTACTAGAATAGGGGCCCTAGTTTGTCTGTGTAGACTGGACAGGTGTTCTTGTCCTCCTTCTCCAGAATAAATGAAAACTTGGTGATGATATGGGTTAAGACACAGATTTGGGGAGTGTTATATAGGATCAGGGAATTTACACAAGGTGATAACCAGTAGAACATGCAAACCAAGTTCCTTTGGGGGTTACTAAGTAGTAAGGAGTGATAAGGTGGGTAGTAGAGTTGGGGAGCGGAATGGTGTTTAGGCAGTTATCTTCATATGGAGAAGAACTTAACAGATACCTGGGGGATATTATGCATAGTCCCTGTCCTTGCAGATCTCCTAGGGTTAAAGTGGGAGTGGAGTTCCAAGTACATAGGCTGTTATTCTCTTGTAAAGAGTGGGCTGAGGCATTTAATATCTGCATTGGGGAAGGTTCAAGTGTTGCATTTGTAGCTATTCCTACATAATATGATGGGACTGGGTTCAAGCACAGCCAGCAATCAGTAGTTAGTTTGGCATTTGTAGTGTTAGCAAATTTGAATACAGTGTCTAAAAGAGTTAATATGGGGGATGAAGGAATGGGAGTGGTAACAACAGGAGCTGGTACTTGGTCTGGGATAGTGGGAGTTAAGGCCGGTGGGGGAGTTTTTGAAGGATCCCTGGGGGTAATCTTTAGGTGCTGCAGATTAACAAAGAGGTTTGGGCCTATTGGTTTGACAGGATGAGGCCGGGGAGTTTTCTAGATGGTAAATAAAATGCCAGGGTCCTGTCCAGAGACATAAAATCTGATTCCTCAAGTGTGGCCTTTTTTCCATTCCTCTTTCCACCAGTCCTTAATGAAGAGTTTCATGGGATTGCAGTTTTCAGTCTGGGTACAGATGCATGGATTAATTCTACGGAGTCCTATGTGTGGGTCTTTAGTTACCCCCCATAATACTAGAGTTTCACAGCCCCAACTTTTACAATAGTAATCCTCAGCCCCCCCCCACATGATTTTCTGCTGGAAGGGCATAGATAAAAGTCTGTGTTACGAACTCTTGAGGCTGCTGTATTGCCTATGCAGCCCTAACCTGCATCTCTCCTTACCCTGAATCCATGCCAGCCTCAGGTAAAACAGTGGCTGAGCAAGGTGCAGAGGTCAAAGCAGAAGGCTGTTTGGGTGTCAGTTGCAGATGTGTGAGTGATCTCGATGCTGTCTCTCATGTGGGAGAGGATCCAGTCGTGGGGGAAGAGTTGGTGTTTATTGTAGTACTATCCTCTTCTGCTGGTACCTAGGGTGATGTGGAGCAGGCAGGTGAAGATGAAGAAGGAGATCTGCACAGCCCAAGTTTGAAGGGGTATTTGGTGGGCTCAAGGTGCCAGGTTGAAGGGATGTGGTCCTTTGTGACTTTCTTGGTGTGAGTATAGTGGAGCTATGGTTTCTTTCCTCCGACATTTATGGCTGTTGGGGTAGTTAAAAATAATAGGGTAAGGACCTTCCCATCGGGGGGCTAAGGTTTCTGGGTTAGGGGCTAACAGTTCAGTTTAGGGATTATGGGGGGTGGAGTACCATGGAGTATTTCAAACAGAGTTAGTCCTTGGAAGTAGGGGTTGCATTGAGCCCGTAAAAGAGCGAAGGGGAGTAGATCTACCCAGTTTCCACCAGTTTCTATTTGTTTGGGCCTATGATGTGGCTGCCAGTTTGGTCCTAGAGGGTGGCTATAATATTGGCTTCTTGGCAGCCACCCGAGGCCCTTCATTAGAACCTTGCAGTAGTCAAGTAGAGCTCTCCTACCTTCATCTGAGTTAGGGTCCCGTGAGGTTGGTTTCTTGGGAAACAGGCTTCAAGAATAGCTGCATCGGTGACAGCTTCAACTGCTTTCTGGGCTGCTCTCAGGATGCATTCTCACTCTTCAGAGATAAACAGGACCTGTAGGAATTGCTGACAATCATCCTAGGTGGGCTGGTGAGTGAAAAAGATAGTTTCAAGGAGGGAGATTAGCCCTTGTGGTTTTCTCTGAGAAAGGAGGGTTTTGGATTTTCCAATTATAGAAATCATTGGTAGAGAAGGGGACATATACCATGAATGGCTGTCCCCCTAAAGCTGGAGTGGGGGCTAGCTGACACAGGGGCAGGATGGGGGCTGCCGCTTCTGGCTGAACAGATGTCGAGTCTGGACTAGAGGGCTGGTACGCGGTCCCTCCCCTGGTCTGTGAGAGAACCCATGGGGGCCCTCTGGCAATCTCTTGGGCCTGTGGTACAGGTGCCTCTGGCTGGGGATCATATGGGGGTGGATACAAAGACTGGGTCTGGAGGAGAGGGTCCAAAATGGGGTCCTCTGGTGGAGGGGGCAACATAGGGGCTCTAGGCTCTAATTCCTTCAGGTTAGGGGGTCCTGTCTTGGGGAGGCACATCTTTGTAGAACTGGATGGAAAGGCAAAAAGGATGTGAGAAGGGATTAAATGATTGGTACATTTCCAAGTGTAAGATGGTACCTTGGAGGCGATGTCAATCCAGACATCAATGTAGGGAATCTGATCTGGGTGGCTGGGATGACTGTAAATGATCATCTGAATGCTGGAAAGAGCAGAAAGATTAAAAGGTACCCATTGGAGGCCATCCAGTTCTAAAGGACAGCCATTCTAGTTCACAGAGTGTACACAAGGTGCCAGGTTTCACTCTCTTGCTGTAGCCTTGGGCATGGGTGCTGAAATCAGAGAAGTTGTTAAGGAGACACTCTAAGGGGGTCACTGGGGTGGATGATCCCTCACCCATTGTGGACAGGTTAAGCTCACTCCCAGCGTGACTCAGGAAAATTTGAACTTTGTCCACAAGGGGGTGTAGAAGGGCCAGGATAGCCAAATCCTGCAAAGTTCCAACTTTTGAATCTATACTCTGATACTGGGTTCAGAGGAGCCCCGATGGCCCAGGAGGATAGCTCTGTTCTGTGAGTTCCAGCTGCAACCTCCAATAGTTGAGCTGGGACTGAAGGTGGGGTGGCACTGGGCTCCCCCACCCAGGGCTCAAATGAGGGACTTTATAGTGTGCCTGGGGAAGAACAAAAATTCCCAAATTGTGGGGGGTAGAAGGAGTAGGGTGACAGAACAGATGAACTAGGAAATTGGCGGGGTGGGAATTCTGGACCCAACAAGGGAGAAGGGTAAATGAGCAATGTGCCCAAGAGTACCACTGAAACTGGTGGCACCCAACAGTTCAGCCACTGGGTAGATACCACGGATATCCACCTCTTTCCGTAGTGCACTGCTTTCCCAAGTTCTCTTGGTGACAATAGCAGCACCTAATGGTCTCTTGGCAAAAAAGGCAGGCAGTGGAGGGGGGGCAGTCTGGCTAAGGAGGTCCTGTAATCTGGAGGCAATTCATCCCCTAAGGAGGCAAACAGAGGAAGTACGGCAGAGGGGAGGGACATATATTCCTAAAGAAAGAATGGGGTAAAAAAGTTTTTAAGGGGGCACAGAGGAGTTGTTTGGACAAGGAAATACCTCAAATGAGAACAAAAGAATGAACATGGTCACGTTGAAAAGATAAAAGCAGGTCAGGGCCACACGTTCCCGAGGGACCAGCCCAAAGGAGCCGTGCTGCCAAGTCCAATTCCACCTAGAAGTATGAACGAGCCAATGATTACCAAATCAAAGGTGCACCAGGCAGTAAGTGATATTGGACACATATGTGAGTGGGCTCAGGGACAACAGATGATCAATCCAGCAGAAAAAGAAAGAGGTAGGAAAACACAGAGAACTCCTCGGGATCAAAATCTGAGAGAGTTCCCTGAAAGAACTGATCTGTGATCCACATGAGCATGTGTTCAGGGGCAGTGGACTGGGGTCTTGTCTAGTCCTCGAGGAGACACTGAATGAAGTACTGGAACTGACAGACTGGGCATGAAAAGAACTGACAGGGTTCACACAATCTCACTGGCATAGGAAGAGGTGAATGTGTGGTGAGTCCAAAGAGAGGAAGCCAAACAGACCAGGGACTCAAGAACCAAACAAACTGAGCCCAAAGAGGAAAAAACAGACAGACTGGAGACTCACCTGCTGTGAGTCCAAAGAAGAGAAACAAGACAAGACCAGAGACACCCCCTGTGAGTCCAGAGAGAAAAGACCTGACAGACTGGAGATTCACCCCCTGTGAGTCCAAAGAAGAGAAACCAGACAGACTGGAGACTCACCCCTGTGAATCTAAAGAGGAAAAACCAAACCAGACAGAGGAAGCCAAACAGACCAGGGACTCAAGAACCAAACAAACTGAGTCCAAAGATGAAAAACCAGACAGACCAGTGACTCTCCCTCTGTGAGTCCAAAGAGAAAAGACCTGACAGACTGGAGATTCAGCCCCTGTGAGTCCAAAGAAGAGAAACCAGACAGACCAGAGACTCACCTGCTATGAGTACTGGACAAGGGTCAAGTGAAAACAGACAGTTCAGACAAATCCAAAGGGAAAGAGAGATATCTCTTCCCACCCTGGGGACCCACCTTTTAGCTGCATCCAACTGGTCTGGGTCCCCCCTGCCATGTCTGTAGAGATCAGACAGACACACAAAAACTCACCCGGCTGCTGCTGTTTAATCACCAATTCAGAAGTTTCAGAGACCTATGCCCTGGCTCCACACGTCTGAGGGCCCCAGGGTGGAGGAATGTCTCTCTGAGGCCTTCCCCTGGAGCTGTAGGGTGGTGGCAGGCCTAGGTGGGGGTCCAGGGGTGGCATTCTCTCTGGGGCCTCCAGAATGTTGTACCTGTTGCAGCCTGTAAGAAAAACTCGGACTCTACTTCTGGTATAAATCAGATGGTGATTTATTACACCTGTGCAGGTGACCACCACTCTAAGAAGTAGGCAGCCCCAAAGTGTGGAGCAGGCTGATTTTTTATAGCCTTTGTGTGCTGATGTGGCAAGCAAGCAAGTAAGTAAGTACTGGAGTGGAATGTGGCAGTTAGCTTGGGGTGGGATTACAGTGTGGTGATTGGCACAAGGAGGAATTATAATTTGAGAAACTCTGCTTGAGTAAGTTTTTACCATTGTTTTGCCATAGGGGGTTTTGGGAACTCAGAGAACTTCCTTGTTCTATTCTTTCCAGAATTTGGGGGGTAAGGCTGAGACAGACTGGGGTCTTTTTGGTGTCTAGATTTAGGTCCTTTTTTGGGGTCTGGGGTTATCACACCAGGTACTGTGATCCCATCAGCCGAGGACTTGCCATTCTCCCTACTCTATTTTAAGCTTCTTAAGGCTGGGGACTGAGTATGATAAGGCTCTGCTTTTAAATCCCTAAATAGTGGGAAACAGGCTGAACCAACCCCTGGAGCCTGTAGAGATTCGAAGCCTCAGCTGAAAATCAGGGCTTAAAAAGGAATCTTGTTAAACACAAATATTTCAAAATTCTTGTAAGGCGGACTGTACCTTTCTTTTGGGAAAACAGCCAGATTGGCTCTCTATTTATTGCTAAAAGGATTTAATTTAATTTAGAGATATTTACATTTTTTACTATATCCCCAGTTCTAAAGTTTTATTAAAAAGCATTTAATAATAGGCATTTGTGTAATGCTTTCCAGTTTACAAAACAACTTTGCAAATGGTTGTTTCATTTAGTCTTCACATCTTTTGGGATAGGCAGTAATAGTAATTCCTAGTGTTTATCCAGGATTTTGTGATGTAAAACATTTTTATTTATATATATACCCGTATTCCCATTGTTCATTTCCCCAACAATCACACTTCAGTAAGGCTGCTGTTGTCCATGTGTGATGCATAGGTGCCCAGAAGCAGTCCAATCATGTGTCAGGCACTTCAGTTATACACACGTGTAATGTGAACCTGACGTACAGGCTCAGCAGACCCTCATGGCTGCTTTTCTTTGTTTGGGGCATCTTTCCTTTCTCATGCCCCCCCGCCCCCGAGTTCTATTTGCCCCTCACTACCCTGTTCATGGGAGGAGCGGGCTACCTACCTCTTTTAGAGGAGGGGTGAGGCCAGACGTGGTTGGGGAGAGTCCCAGGGGAATGAGTCTGAGCCTTTTGTCCCTCCACCTTGCGAGTTGGTCAGGCCACTGTTGGCCTTGTTTTGTTTGGATCAGTTTGGTGGCTGTGGTTCTGGCCCACCTCGTGGAGACCACCTGAGTCCTTCGTGGAGCCATCCAAAGCCCTGTTCTTTGCATAGATTGTCTCATCCTGAATGAAAAGGACCCTTAACTTCCCAAAAGCAAATAAACAAATGGACATAAAAGCAGCTTTGTTCCTGCAAGCCTTCTGTTGCTAGAGGGAAAACTGGGAACTCTTTTGGTCTCTGTTGGGCATTCAGGTTGAGTCGTTTCAGGTACATCCCCTCTACCCCAAACTCTCACTTTCACTCCTCATTGTCTGACCTGGGGCAGGAGCTTTGGGGGTACCCTCCTTTAGATGGCAGTAGTTGCTCCCCTATCTCCCTCAGACCCTTGCTGTTGATGCTCCTGGAGACACATCTGCGTAGGTGTGTACTGGGTGTTAGGGGATGGATGCTGATGGTCCAGGGCACTGGTAGAGGAGCAGGATCCCAGGTGGGGGGTGGGTTCCACATGGAAACCCCCAGACCTCACCTGCTCTCCAGGGGCTGTTCACAGCTGCTCCTGTCTGGGGCTGACCTCAGGCGGTGGCTCTTGAATGGGGCACGGGAGCAGAGTGTCCCATGAGCAGGGAATGTGTCAGAGGGGAGGAGCTCAGGCCTCATACTCACTGCTCAGGACCTCTTGGCAAGGTCCATGGCCTTGGGGGCTCTGATGCACCCCCAGGCCCAGGACAAGCTCTGTGGCTCCCACCTTTTCCACACACCCCATGTTCTTTCTCTTCTGGGCTTGTGCCTGTGCCCTGAATCATGACTTGTCTTGTGCCCATAGGAATGCTGCATCTCCTCTCTTCTCCTCAGTTGCCACCATGGGCAGCTTCCCTGTGCTAAAACAGCTCCACCTTCCCCATGTGGAAATCTTCCCTCTCTCTGACTAAAGTAATATAATTCCTGCTCCCGGGGTCCCAGGCTCTTTAGAACCTGCCCTGCCCCAGACACCCATGTGCTCTGCATGGCACCCTCAGTGGTGCACCTGTGCCTGCACCTCTGTGGCTTCCTCCCGTATTCCCTCGGTGAAGTCCCAGCCCTCCCTCCAACATCATGGCATCTTCTCCTGCTTTGTGAAGCCTGTGGTTGGTCCCCTGTCTCCTCTTGGGACCCTGCACTTTGCCCTCTCTTGTGATGTGTGTCTCTGTAGACTTTGTGCCCTCCTTGACTTGGGGGAAGCAGAGGATTCCTTATTCACTTTTTGTCCAGTGCAGAGCCCTCATTGTCTTCTGTGTGTAGACACTTAGTACTCAAATGATCAAATCATTTCTTAAATGAATAAGCCATGGAAGGAGAACTTGCCAAAAAGGAGTACCGAATACAAAGTAGACTGATATTAGTCTTTTGCTGCTTACGAAAATGCATATTATTTGCTAGTAAATGCTGGTTTTTTTTCCAAGTATTGTTATAATAACATAACCCAATTTGTTTTCATTTTAGCTATTATTAGTTAAAATTAATTGAACACCAACCAAGAGCTTTACATGTTCTCAAGAGCCTCTGAGCACTTGCACATAATTAAAAATACACTTTAATTAAAAAATCTAAAAATGGAAAGCAAGTGTAATAATCCTAGAAGAGCAGCTCCCAGAGGGTTTCACCGCCCGTTTAGATCATGCTGGCTGATGACTGCGTGTTCCCTAGTAGGCTCTGTACTAGTCAGGCATTTACAGAAATACCCTGAACCCTGTATTGCTGATCTTAAAATCTCTACCCCATTTCTTCTTCCCTTGCAGGTTATATACAATGAATGGGCATCTTTTGGACAACTCAAAGGATTTGCAAGATAATGATTTTTACATTGCTGCAGGCCTGGAGACCTTCAAACATTTACCCTACTGGAAGTCCCCAAAGGTTCCCAGCGAGGTCCAGCAGTGAGCATGTTTCCTGCCTCCCCTTGTTCGGTTGTGCAAATATCTGCCTTTCCCCAGGGCCTCTCCCAGATAGCTCCAGTTCAGTTATTGGTTGTTTTTCTGTAGTGAAACTTAGTGTTCTTATTCTACTTATGATTGCATTTCAGATTTTTAGAATTGGACTTAGTGGAACCCTCTTCTCTGCTATATTGGCAAAGAAGGGAAGACCCTCTGTGGAGTCCGTTGCTGTTTCTCTGGGATGCTAGGAGTCAGAATGAGCAGAAGGGTTTCATGGCTGCCTTTAGGATATGGTTTTGCAGCCCCATGATGTGGGCAGCACCGACCGTGATTTGTTTTTTCTTATTTTGATTTTAGCTTAAATACAGAGTTTGTGCCAGCTGTCAGCTTCTTGAAGTGAGAAAAGCAGTGATTTTATAGTAGCCCCTGGGCCTGGCTGGGAGGGAACACTGCTCTCCAGTGTGTGTTTATGACGTGAGGGAGTGACCACTGGAAGGTGCAGACACTGTGGGGACTGGGATGCTCGGCTCTGAAGCCGGCCTGTGGGTTGTCCTTGATTGTTGAGCCCCAGTGGGTACATCTGAAACACGTTTTGTGTAGGACACAGTTTGAAGGCTCAGTAGGGTCCTTCCCTACAACTACTTCTTTGTCAAGTCCTTTAGTGGTGGTGCCTTGAACAAAGAAAAAGAGGTGTCACTTTTCATCTCTTTGTGGAAAAGCACAGATGGTATGTTGTGCAGATGATTTTTAGAGGATACCACGCAGGTGGCCACCTCCCTCCCTGCTCCTTACACCCTGTGACACGAGAGCATGAACTGCCCCAGTGTTGCTGCTTCTGAGGCCACCTCCTCCCTCTTCTGCTCCAGGGTGTCAGGGTTTGCACCTTATGACAGAGAAAGGCTCCTTTTATCCTAATGACTGGGGACATCCTTGCAGCAGTTGAGTATCCAGGTCAGAGTCCTGCTGGCAAGTATAGGCATTTCCCAATTGTATCGACTTAAGTATTAGTGACAGTCCTCTTCTCTGCCACAGCAGGTAGAATACCATTGGGATTGTATCTCTACCTACTTCTGTGATGAGTTCCCTCCTTCCCTTGCATTTTGAGTCCATCAGTTGCTTCAATACCTTTCTCCCTCACCTGAGAGGTTGAGGCTTAGGACCCACAGGAGGCCACATGGTGGCCAGCAGGTGGAGGTGCACTGGGCACCCACAAAGTAGAACACAGAGGGTTCCTTGGCAGAGAGCCTTGTGTGGAAGTGCTTTCAGATGTGTGTGTCATCTGCAACAGGGAGGAAGCAGAGCCTTATGTGGCAGCAGGAAGCAGGTGGACTGTGTTTGGATTGAATTCAAATCTTAGTTCTGCTGCTGATTGTTTGGGACTTGGGGTGAGACCCTGACCCTCATCCCTCTGGGCCTTCATCTCCTCTCTGGTCCCTGAGAGTGGTAATTCTTGCTCTGTTCATCTGTTGTGGGAGCCACACATGCTGTGTTCATGGTAATGTTGGGGTCTCCACTATTGTATGAATACCTCAGGGCATAAGCCACCCTAATGCATGAGAATCCAGCTGATTTTCTGAGATCTTGAAGAAGGAAGTTGGTGGGCTCCCTGGGTGCTCTCTGCTCCTGTGGCTGGGAAGGCGTCACCATCAGTCCAGTGGCAGGTGGGCGGCAGGTGCCTCTTCTTATTCAATCCCTTCCAAAGCCAAGGCTCCATGTGACATTTTTATAAAGTCTTAGCGGAGCTGAGCTTTAAACATTTAAAGATGACTGTCTTCTGTCTTTCAGAAGGTACGAGGACATTGGAAAATACCCACCAAGGAGGAAACAGGTGAGTCAGGCACAAAGGGGAGACAGGAACTGTTCTGGTTCTGGGGTCCTGGCCGTGACAGGGGCGTGGAATGCAGCAGCTTCTTGGGCCTGGGGTCGGGACCGACCAATTGAGAGACCAGACATGCTTCTGAAAATGAGTGATGGGAATCAGGGCTGATGTTTGGAGAGCAGAGCGCTGGGGCACATGGAGGTGTTTATAGAACAACACAGTGGGTATGAGAACAGTCTCAGGATGGGTAGGAGGGACGCTGAGCCCAGCTGGGGTGGGGGGAGAACATTCCAGGTGGGCGTGACCTGGAGGTGGGCAATGAGGCAGGAGGCAGCAGTGCCAATTTGCCTGTGTTTTTCTGCATGTGTATTTGTGTCTGTGTGTGTGTTTGTGTCTGTGCATGTGTGTGTTGACCCACATAGTGTGATTTTGCAGCATAAAGCATGACAAAGAAAGATAAGCGGCTATCAGGATATGGGCTTGAAAGGCAGAAGCCAGGTCCTGGAGGGAGGGACTCGCTGTCTTTACCATCCTTAGTAAGTGTTTTTATGATTGTTCTGGGTCCCTGCCCACCTTAGGAAAACTGCATTTAGTGGTCCTGCTGACACGGGGATTCATTCAGCACAGCTGTTGAATGCCTGCTGTGGCCAGCCTTGTCCGCCCCACTGGCTGGCTCCAGTGTCCTCCCACTGTGATGCCACCTTGGCCCTGAGCACCCGTACTCAGGTGGGTGCCCTTGGCGGCTGTTTCTCCTATTGCAGCTCAGATTTCGTAATTGCCATTTTCATCCCTCTCATGCACTTGGCTTTGGCTTCCCCACCTCTCAGAGCCCCCACTGCATCCTCTGGCTGTCACCCACCTCTTGTGCCAAGCCCTTGCTGCCCTCACCACCCTTAGCTTGCACCTGAACAGTTCACTGTGGCTGGTGGTAGCAGCACCGCTGAGCAACTCTGCTCTCGGGATTTTCCTTCCTTCCAACCCTCATTTGTGAATGAGCCTTGCTTCTAGGACAATGCTTTCTGAGTATGGTCTATAAATTTTATTAGGGATTTTTGCGTGTCATCACAGGCAAGATTAGTCTTGATATTTCTTTCCACGTCATCCTTGTAAAGCTTTTGGTGTTGAGGCTTCTTTTTTGCCCTGAACTGACTCTTTTTTTTTTTTTTGACTCATTATTTTTTGTAGTTTCTTGAATTGGACGATCAGCTGATTTATTTATTTATCTTTCTCTAAGGAATGGATTTTAATATTAAGTGTTTGTTGAATGAATAAGTGAATGATGATCTTTGAGTATAAACAAGCAATAGGTGTGATTCTGCCCTGAGATGCACTGCGTCCAGCAGGAACAGACAAAGATGTGAACTCATTTCATGATAAACAGTTTACAGGAACAAGCCACGTGTGTCAGAGAATGCTGTCGGAATCAGCGACAAACTCAGATCATAAAGTGTGATTTGGAGAGGGGGAGATACTCTGGGCAGAGAGAGAGCCTTGTGAACACACACGTTTGAGATGGTTTCTGTTCCGTGAAAAACTGTTTCTCTCTCCTCCCTTCACCAGTGTTTTCACTTACAGTGTGGGCAGCATTGGGCTGGGCACTGAAATTTGAGCGATGACCGCACATCAGCATGAATGGTATAGCCTCGAACACCCCACACCGGCGAGGTTCTGGAAGCTTCTGCGTACACAGGTTGTTGGGTAGGAGTCTGGTGTTACATCCTCATTTCATTGTGTTGTTTTGATTTTGGTTAGGAATAATGATTTTTCTTTTCCTTGTTTATTCCATGTGGTCCAAAATTTGAGGCATTTTTGTCCTAGTATTACTTACCTTCCTTTTTCTTCTTCTGGAAATCTAGTGCTAAAATTTCATGGGTTTTGACAAGGATATTTAACATTTAGGAATCTTCAAGCATAATGATCGCAAAACCTGGCATAAACTGCAGTGCAAAAGTGTGTTACTTCAGAAACATTAAATCTGTCATGAAAAGTTCTCACAGAGTAGACAAAGATGGATGTAAAATCTCCGCGTTTATCGTGAAAATGCTTCTCAAATGTGCCTCACCCTGTTCACCATCCCTTCTATAGAGGGCTATGTTCAAAAAGATGTGTGTCTCTTACAACTTGGTATAAGCTTCCCCCCCGGTCATTTGAGGAGTGGGTATGTTTCTGAGACTACAAACAATTCCACACACAGGATGTCTGTGAGGCGGGAATTCATGATGAGAAGGCAACTTAGCAATTTTTATGATAAATTTATTTATTTTTTTAGGGACAGAGTCTTCACTTTGTTGCCTGTGATGGTAAATTTATTTCTTGCTTATTCAAGATTTCCCCTTTCTAACTTCTTAAACTTAAATCTATTTCCTGTGTGAATTGGCTCAGCATCTTTTTGGGAAGGGGGGTAGAATATTAGAAACAGATGCTGGGGAGTCAGGGATGCCCCTTCATGGAGCTATTGTCCTGTGAACCGTGAGGGGCTGATAGGCCCCTGGGTCGTCTGTGCTCCAGTGAGGTGTCAGGTGACTGAAGTAGCAGTTCTAAGACTCTGGTGCGGGGTTTTCTTTTAAATTTGCAAGATCAAAACATGTACCTGGAGTACAAAGCAGAGTTCCTGAGTCTCCATGAATGTTTCATGAACAAGACTTAGGGCACGTCAGACTTGAACAGGCACGTCTGTGGGCCCCTCGTGAGAGATTTGCTGTGCGTGGAGCTCTCTGCTGCTGCCGTAGACACAGGGTTGAGGTGAGTGTGATGCAGACGGCGGCCGTGAGCAGACAGAGTCATCCGATCGGACCTCCTGCTCGTGACTGAGTCCCTTCTACTCCGCCCTTTAAGCCCAAGCCTGGACATCGCCCCTGCGTCCCCCAGCTCCAGCCTCTCCCATCTCTATGCATCATCAGTGCCTCTGCCATCATCACGGGGAGCAGAGGACAAACCTGCTTCCTTATTTGGGATGATCGTTGTGGTTCCTTAGTGCATAAAAGAATGAGTCTGCCAGTGTCTTTCCTACATGACAAAACTGAGCTTTTTAATCCATAAAAGGATGATGCCAGATCAGACTGTTGTCTGTGACCCTGTCTACGTATGATAATGCTCTTTTTCTGGATAAACCAGTTGCTGCAGTCTGGACTCTGATTATGTTGCTGAGAATCTTGGCTGAGCCTAACAGGTGAGTGACCTGAGTGGGACCCACCGTCTGGGCTCAAGGGGTAAACTCCCCTGCTCTTCTGGGCCACTGGGGTCTGGGTCATCAGACGTCCTTCCAAGGACGTGAAGCTCTGCTGGACGCTGGTGTCAGTGCCCTGTCGACAGTGTTTATAAACATGAGCATAGGCTGTTTGCCTCTTCCTTCTAGATCTCCATTTTGAATAGAATGTATTTTTTTTTTTTTTTGAGACAGAGCCTCAAGCTGTCACCCTGGTGGTATCACAGCTCACAGTAACCTCCAATTCCTGGGCTCAAGCGAGTCTCTTGCCTCCGCCTCCCAAGTAACTGGGACTACAGGCTCCTGCCACAACGCCCGGCCATTTTTTGGTTGCAGCCGTCATTGTTGTTTGGCGGGCCCAGGCTGGATTTGAACCCGCCAGCTCAGGTGTACGTGGCTGACGCCTTAGCCTGTTGAGTCACAGGCACCGAGCCAGAATGTAATATTTTATCTTAATTTAGCAGAAGAACCTAA
>CAUYON010109060.1:0-17776 GCA_963573935.1 Arctocebus calabarensis
GTGATCAAGGAAATGCCATGAAGGATATCTGTAACAGTATGATCAAAATATTTTTGAATGTATATGAATCGTGCCCTGTGATTGCACCAATGTACATAATTATGATTCAATAAAATTATTAAAAAATAAAAAATAAAAAAAAAAAGGAAAAAAAAAAAAAAGTCTGGAAAGAGCTGGTGTACTGGGTATTGCTGTAATTTTTAATGAGTGTACAGGTGCACGCTGGTGTGCTGTGACAGGATCTTAGGTATGCCATGAAAATTTTTAAAGATCATTAATTATTTTGAAGTTTAAACCACAATAAGTATATTCTTTTAACTATAGGTTCAAATGTGCTTGAGATAAAGTTTGAGAAACATTGGTATTGATTGTTTCTTACAAATCCTAAATTCTACCGTCCAACCCTTTGTCTGAAATTGCTAAAACTGCACGATCTCAAGAAAATAATTATATACACTATATATTAAAAAGTAGGATCACATGAGGGCATGGTCAGGGCCATGCTCATCTTTCATCTAGTTGAGGTACATAGTAGATATTCATTGAATAAAGATGAATGAATAAAAATGAGTGAGTTACATCTTCTGCCTTTATGTGTAATTAACTAGACAAAATAAGTATTCATAAGGGTATTTCCTTTCTTTGGGGATTTCCAAGGCTCCTCAGAAAACATAGGTATGGGCAGAATTTTGGATATAATGTATTTAAATGTTATCAAAGTGAAAATGCTTTAGATGTTTTTAAATAAAAATTCTATAAACATTTTGGAATATGGTGAAAGAGACACCTTCTTACTTCACTTTCCTTATTTAAAAAAATTTTTTTAAATACTAGCTCAACAATTTTTGTGAGTTTTTTTTTTTTTTTTGCAGTTTTTGGCCAGGGCTGGGTTTGAACCTGCCACCTCCGGCATATGGGTCCAGCGCCCTACTCCTTTGAGCCACAAGCGCTGCCCTCAACAATTATTGTTACAGGAAGGAGAGTACATTTTTTTCCCCTAATTTTTTGACTCTATTTTTTATGTTTGTTTGTTTATTTTATTAAATCATAGCTGTATACATTAATGCAATCATGGGGTATCATATGCCGGTTTCATATACAATCTGAAATATTTTCATCAAACTGGTTAACATAGCATTCATGGTATTTTCTTAACAGCTACCTAGAAATGTTCCCATTTTTTACAGCATGTCCACGAGTGTAAAAGGGACTTTAACCTCAAACGTTCTTCGAATGCTCCACACACACGAGGCTCATTAGCTAATCGGTGGTATTAAAAGCATTTGGAAGTAGCTGGAGTTGCAGGTGTGTTACAGTAGCAGTGCTCCTGTGTTTTCTCTGGGGTTTCTATTAATGTCAAAAGAGCCAATTGCACATAGGCAGAGCTTGGGTTAGAAGGAGTCCTGCTTCCTTTCTGATGAGAAATCAATCCCAAAACATGAGAGTTATAGGTGAAAGGGAGTAATCACATCTCAGAAGACCGAAGAAGCAGATGGAGAAAGGAAATCAAAAGAGCCATGTGGGCATTGATGGTTTCAGGCTGCTCCGTTCTAAGCTGCATTTAGAAGCGTGTGGTGTGAATGAGAGGATTGTGTGACACCAACCCAGTGGGGCGGTAGATGGGTCTCAGCCTCTTGTCCTCAACTCCGCCTCATGCGTTCTGTAGCTTCTCTGTCCAGACAGATTTACAAATCCAGAAATCCTACCATTGTTCCCACTCACATTCGCTATCCTGAGGTTGTTTACAGGATCCCACAGTTGCTATGGTAATAGCACAATTAGAGAAAATCAGATGTACGAAAACTTCCACATAGGAGGCACAAACATCGGGTGTGGTTGCCACAAGAAAGCTTCGCCAGGGAAATTTGTCCAGGAAGTGTCTCCAGAATCTCTGCAGGAGAATTTCAGCTCCTGTGTTTTTACGAAGTAAGGATTCTGGAGAGCAGAATCTGTGAGGTGAGGGTTAAACACATAACTGGAATAACTTCCCGCTTCCTTACAAGGAGCAACGCTGGTTTAAGGGATTGATTTCTCCCAGTTTCAAAGGTGTGATTTAGTTAATACAATTCATTATGTTCTCATCTGGAAAGGACCAACAGATATGAACACAAAGACGGTCCATTGCCTACTAATCTAATAATTATTAGGCAACTATAGCAAGATTCATGACCATCTGTATAATTTATTGTGGTTTAAGGGTCTTACACAATCTCATGGCTTTAAATATTATAGGGACCAACCATCTCGGTTCCCTAGAGGCTCATTGAAAAATCACTGTCATGAGGAAGGTTGATTAACAGGATGAAAAGATATACACATTTTTTATTTAATGTGTATGTATAGGAGCCTTCAGAATAAAGGGCCACAGATAGTGGGGAATTTGTCCAATTTTTAAAATATTTTTACACCTTGTTCTTTTTTTTAAAAAAATTGTTTTATTTCAATAGATTTAGAGGGTACTGCTGGGGCTGAGTTTGAACTCACCACCTCTGGCATATGGGGCCAGCGCCCTACTTCTATGAGACACAGGTGCCACCCAAATTTGTCCATCTTTATACTTTGGTTCAACAAAATATGGACAGTTATGTAGAAATATGATGGGACCCAAAGGGTAAAACCTGATGATAATAGGCAGAATGTGGACACCCAGCAAGGCCTGTCTTAATTCTTCCTGACCTCTCCTAGGAACGACCCTTCTTTCTGGGTGTGAGGCAGGGCCCTCATCAGAATGGGGGTTCTTACGACCTCAGTCAAAAAAAGTAGATCACGTCACTTCCTTATGCCTATTTCTTTCCACAGAATAATTTTAGATTTTATGGCTGGCTTTCGTGAAAGGGATTCTGGCTTTTATGAGCTGCCTGTGGGAAGAAGGATCTAGTTGCCATGGCTTGCCTCAGGGAAGAATAAGATTGAGAGGAGGTGAACAGGAGAAGGTCAGAGAAAAACTTTTGATTTTGAGGGCTTTTGGGGGGTACTGTTTTCTGAGCCCCATCAATATCATTAAGTGACAAGTCAAATTTACATATCTAACCTAACTTTTCCCTTCGGACTCTGGCTCCAAAGGTATTGCTATTGCCCCATATGGGGCCAGCTCCTACTTAGGAAAGGGCCCCTGCTTTGTCTTTGGGGGACGATCTACTGTCGGACTCTCTCCATGAACTTTCTGTTCCTAGTTGGCTCACTTTTGAATTCTTTCTCATGTGAACCCATTTGGGAAGTTCAGGGGCTTTCTCCTGTCACTGGGACACCCCCCTTGAATCAGACTTCTTGTGACCCAAGACAAGGATGGAGAGAGATTCTTACATGAATCCCAAATCAAGACATAACAGCATTATTTGGAAACTGACCAGTGAGTGAGTTTCAGGTAGTTTGGTTCTTTGTCTTCCAAAGTCTGAGACTCTTGCTTTAATCTCTGACCTATGTGTTCCTCTCAATTTCGGACTGAAAGAAGGTGGCTGTGGGGCCACTGCCTTGGCATCCTGTGTGTCCATTCCCTGCTCTTGGTGTCCTGGAAGAGACTGATGCCAGCCGGCCATCTCTCTGGTGCCCTGTCCTGCCAGTCCATTTTTTTCCAACTGTGTTCTTAAGACTTTCTTTCTGAATTAAGACATAACCTCACTCCCTCTGCCTAACTTCACTTCTTTCCCCATGCCATGAAGATTCACATAATCGGCAGATTCCACATGGCCCTGGCCTTGTGATTTGGGGGGATTTTCTCCTGCACTGGAGAAGAATCCAATAATTCACTTTCTTTTACTTCTTAGCTTCTTATGTTTCAGATTGTACCCTGCTTGCCTATCTTGCATAAATGTTGCATTTATAATATCGACCTTGGCCCTTTGGGTGTTTGTTTTTATTTTGTCCAGGATGGGACATGTTTCTGGTTTACCTTAAAATCCTTCTTTCTTTGCCAGGATTGCATTGTTTCAGCTACCTCAATTTAGAATCTAACACAGGCCCTTTGCCAGTTGGCTGAAATGGGCCACGTGCTGTCCCCTGGGTGTCTCGGGGATTTTGGCATTAGAAGAAAGAGACCCCCATTGATGAGCTTAACCCTGAATTTGAGATGGGTAAGTGCATTAGCAAGCAGCAAGCAGCTGCTCCCAGTTTATTACTGAAGACTGAGCCACCCTGTGCCCTCTTTCAGCACTTGTCACACTGCTCACCCCCAACGACCTAGCTTTGCCTGTCGTATAGTTAAGATTTATCATTTTCCCCAGCAGCTGGCCAATTATTGTTCCTTGGGTTGTTTGCTTTACCATTGTAAAGAATGCCACTGGGGCGAGGGGCAACAAAAATATTCGCTTGTGCTACGTCACTATCACTACACGGGGCACTGGTGTGCACCCAAGTCTCTGATGGTCCAGCCATCTCTGGTTTCTTAAGTGACCTGGCTTTGTAACCCATTTGACTGACTTGGGATCTCAAAGTCCTATTCCTCTGTGCGAAGTCTCTTCTTGCTGGCACGCAGGTCTCTTTCTGACCTTAGCTTTTCCTTTTGACCAAAGTCGAAAGGGTTTCTTTGATTTTTGTGGGAGCATCATTGCTCTCTTGGCTTCCAATGGTCATTGTGTGACCAAAGCCTGCTCTGGCCACTCCACTTTTCTCCCTGATTCTGTAAATTTGTGCGTTGAAGCCTTTTTCTCACTGCGTTGCTCACCCTGGAGGATGTCCTCATTCTTCGTCTTTATCTTCTACCTTTTGTGCTTTTCAGCTGTGCTGACATTGACTCTACAGAGTGAGGCTGTTGTTGCTTTGTTAACTTTCCTTAACAGAAAGAGGGCGTGAGAATGAGGAGGAGATGATGATTTGTCTACTGCAAAACTTAGGAGGACCCCAGTTTCTAGTCAGAACCCTTTTCAATATGGGGACAGTGGCACGCGTCCCGAAGGACTGTCAGGGGCCATCTGAGCCGCGGGGACACATTTACATTTACCTTGGAAGGATTAAGAGAAAGAAACTTATGTCCCCCTGTAATGCAGCCTGGCCTTAATTAGGAAAGCAGGAAATCTGGCCCAGACATGGTTCTCTAAACCAGGAACCATCCTGCATTTAGATGCCGTGGTGTCCCATGTCTTGGAAATGCCCTATTCCCTTCTCCCCTCCTTCCTCACATGGCTGCCTTCTCTGCCTGCCTCTGTGCCCACATTCCACTTTTCTCACGAGGACACCAGTGACATTGAATTAGGGCCCCTCTATTCTGGCAGGACCTCATTTTGGCTTGGTTACATCTGCAAAGACCCTGTTTCCAAAGAAGGTCACATTCACAGATATTGTGGATTAGGACTTGAATATAGTTGTTGAGGGAACATAGTTCATCCCACAGCAGGAATCCATTAAAACAAAAGTAGGAAAAATCTCCTCTGCCTCAACACCTACATTGTCTTCCAGCTCCACTAGAATAAAAATACACCTGTGACACAACCTGTCTCATGTGTGCCCCGGGCACCTCCAATCTAGTTTTCACCTCAGCCTACACACTCTGCTTTGGCCATTCTGACCCCCTCATTCTTTACCACAGGTGGCAGGAACACGGCCACTGCAGGCCCTTTTCACTTTTGTTTCCTCTACCAGGAACTTTCTTCTCACATCCTAACATCATACCACAAAAAAGATGTAAGAAAATGCACCCAAAATTGCATACTCTGAATCCCTACACAGTCTGAAATGCCGCTTAGCCAGGGAAAGTTCTCTTTCCTTGCTAGCGAATACTGGGTTTTTACATGGGTGTGTTCTCCATGTATAGACAGAGCTCAACACACACTATCCATTTGAAAAGAACAACAAAAACTGAAACAAATCAAGAGGAAAAAAAGACATATATAGAGGCCACTAAATGTGTTAATGATGTCATGCTGGTGCTTGAGGAAAAGAAATATATATCATCTCATTTAACTTCAAAGCAACCTTTAAAGTTGGACAATATCCCCCTTTTATAGAGAAGGAGGCTGAGATTTAGAAATTTTAAATAACTTTCCAAAGACTACACACTTTAATAAGTGAGAGGCAAGTTCCCTCCTGAACTGGCCTGTGACCCTAAGTTATTCCCCCCAAAAGATACTCTGTGCTTAAGAAGCTGAGCAAGTGACTAAGAATTTGTACAAAAGTAAGTGGGAGAAAGCTAATGTCACACCAAGAACTTGAAATGGGAGCACAGACTGAGTTCTAACCCCAAAGCCGTTGGCTTGCACAATCTTTCTGTTTACTCATTTGTCTAATGGTTTAAGATTGTGTGTTCTTTTGATACAAGTTATTGGGGGATGAGGGAGAGAAAGAGGATGGTGTAGACAGGATGTAGACATAGTCTTTAAAAACCTGTCTTCATGTTTCTTACTAATTATAAACAGAAAAAATCTTTACAGTGGAAAGAATTTTAAAATATTACCTTAATATTGCCTTTGTCTTAATCATTAAGTCAGCGATCAGTGTTGCCATTGTTAAGCCAACATCTTGCACCTCCTAACATGATACCACAAAAAAAAGATGTAAGAAAATGCACCCAAAATTGCATAATCTGAATCTACTTATGTAGAAAGATAAAAACAAAAATCAAGGGATAGCCTACAGAATAACTGGTTTGTACTCTTTAAAAATGCCGAGATCAGAAGGGAGAACAAAGAAAATATAAACTATTCAGTAATAAAAAGGTGTAAAGAGAGCTGACGCGAAACCCAATGCGTAACACTGGACCTAGGAAGAACATAGCTTTAAAATATTTTTATTGGGGCAATTAAAAAATTAAATAGACTGTTGATTACATAATGACATTATATCAATGTTAAATTTCCTGATTCTGATAATCACACTATGGTTATGTCAGAAATGTTCTTGCTTTTAGAAAATGCACTCCAAAGAACCTGGGGAAAGGATGAGTTGTGTTAATTTACCCTACAAAGCTGTGTTTTTCAACCTTTCTTATCTCACAGCACATTTGAACCTATATTTAAACTTCCTCAGCACACTTAAATTATGTTGATATTAAAAAAGTAAAAAAAAAATTACTTTGCTTTGAAAGTCTTTCGAAAATAATTTTATGATCTTTAAAAATTTTTGCATTCTTCCTAGCAAAGTATCTCAAGAATGGAAGAAAAGTATCCAATGTACTCATTCTTACTATGAAACTAATTTATAGTTTTCTTATGAATGCTATAACCCAATTATAGCTCAAGAAGAAGGAGAAAGAGGAGAGGGAAGGGAAGGGGGAGGATAGGTGGGAGGAGGGTAATTGGTGGGACCACACCTGCGGTGCATCTTAGAAGGGTACATGTGAAATTTACTAAATGTCTTAACCCAATAACTAAAAAAATGCTGTGAAGACTATGTTAACCAGTTTGATGAAAAACATTTCAAATTGTATATAAAACCAGCACATTGTACCCCATGATTGCATTAATGTACACAGCTATGATTTAATTTAAAAAAGCTTTTTGCGGTACACCTAAGATCCTTTCACGCCACATGAGTTGAATATTGCTGCTATAAAGAGAGGTTGATAGTTTCCCTTTAAATTTTGCTCCACTAGTTCTATCTTAAGACTTTATGTAAGTTCAAAACTATACAAAATAAGGTGACAAATAATCATGAGTTTATGACTTATATATAAACTCATTTTGTACTTTTTTTCAGCATAAAAAGAGAGAGTCCCCAAATTGACACATTTTGCTAAATTAGTGTGCAAAATTCCAAGAAGGGAGTTTCAGAAAGGTAAGACTGTTCATACAGACAGCCAAAAACTATTTTCTGCTTATCATACAGGCTTTAAAGAACTTAATGCATTGCAAACATGCTCCTCAGCTTTTATAGAAAGTTTGAATAGATGGCTATTTAAACACTTGTTACAACCAACACATAGGCTGAGATTTCTGATACATTGCCTAATTTAATAAAAAAATATATATGGATTAAAATGGCTTGTCCCCTAATCAAAATACAAATGGAGGCTACCCAAAGTAACAATGGAAGAGAATGGTCCTTTTGAAAATACAGGAGTTGGGGTCAGAAAGTCAGAAAAGCAAATGTTATAGTAACCTGGAATGTTCTAGAGGCATGGTGAGTGTGTGCAGAAGAGCCTGCTGGAACCACAGCTTTCTTGACAGGTGTCACTTCTACTGGAATTCTTATATCGAACAACAATAGGGAAATGTCACAAAATGTCACTGTATAACAAATTACCTTGGGTCTGATTGCATGCTCATCTGATGTGCTGCTGGGCTTAATCTATCTTCTCAGATAGCTTTATAGAAAACAAGGAGCTGGTCAGCGTAGTGCAAATTTCCTGGTCAACTAGGAAGCTATTTCTTACTGACAATTAATAAGCCAGCATTCTGGTTTGTGTAGTCTCCATGAGTTGGGTTTGGGCAAGCCTTTAAGTGTTCCGCTTAAATAATGAATGAGAATTTTAGATGGGAAATTCTAATAAGATTCTGAACCACAGTGATTTTCTTTCTCGTTCTTTTATGGGGTGGAGGTAGAGTCAACACAAGACCCAAATTAGGTAAATAGGCAGTCTTTCTCTGTTTGGCGCCATATAGTATAAAACTGGATATTTTTAGATTCATCTGTTTTCTTGTAACTTTCATTTCAATCACCAGGAAGGGGACACACTTGCCTTCGCCAGGGAATGCCCAGAATTGTGGGTAGCCATCTTGCCACAACATGAGAACAGTCTTAAGATGAAGCCCATAGGTAGAAAGCAGGGCTGGAAGAGGGAAAAAGATGCAAGTTCATGACAGTATCTTGTGCACCTGCACCTGGCTATATCCAGGTCTTTCAGCTGCATGAGCCAGTAAGTCCTTCCATTGGTTTACAACTGTTCAAGTCAGACTTCTGTTTTTCCACAAAGAAAATGAAACCACTACTAAAAATTATTTACAATGTTAGTTTCTTCCAAAAATGCATTATAACTACTTTTCAATCAGCTCTTGGTATTGATTAAAACTATATTTAAAGGAGAGAGTCTAACATCTTTCAGGACATTCTGAGAGAAAGGAGGTTTTGTGGCTAAGGAAATGCTATGTATTAACCACATTCTATTTCTTTCTCTTCCTGAAGACACAGTTATGCCCTATGTGGGTAGAACTAATTAGTAATCTCCAGGTCTGGTTCTCCACTTCTTCCTGGAATATATAAAACTACCTTCTTAGCCACTGTACAAAAGGGTGGTTTTGTGAGACTATTTCTAGTCAAAATAATGTAGCCAGAATAAGGTCTGTTGAGTCTCAGTCCAGGGCATTTAAAACTAGTGTAATATCTCTTTTCTCTTTCTTTTTGAGAGTAGCCATGGAGACCATGGTAACTGTGGATCCAGGAGACAAAAGCATCCTGGATCCTCGAGGCACTACGTGGAGGTGAGCTGACTTAGAGGGTTTCTCAAATAACGCCTCTTGATTTAAAGGTTTTGAATCTCTGAATAGTTTTGAAGAATAGGACACCTTCTATCCACATCCCACCAACCTATATTACATGGTGACATGAACAATAATTAAACTAATTTGGTGTTGTTAGTTTGACCAGTGATGCATTGTAAATAATACAGGCTGGGGATTCTTATGTATAAGACCATTGTATAGAAGGATGTGGGGCTGTGGATTGTATGGCTAGGGGTGAAGCTTACACAGATTGGGTTTATTCTAAAGTGAAATCAGTGCTGCTGCAGATAGAGTCTTCTGGAATCCCACTGAATAAGACCTAAGTAATGTTATGGGGTTTTGTACCTGCAGACAACACATATACTTAGTAATGATAACTAGTCAACAGTCCCATACAAGAAGTAGGAGCATAACAAAATTCCAAGCAAGGATAGTAAATAGATTCCATCTCTTGGGACAGTCCTGACTGATTAATTGGCTTTCTAGACCAGTATATTGAGAATGTGCCAAAGGCTATACTAAATTATAGCAAGAAAATGTAAGTTCAACTATCACCAAAGTCTGCCCATGGACAAAAGAGTAGGAAGTAGAGGCTCCCTTGATGCACACCCAACGTTTTTGTTCTGTAGGTCCCTGAGGCTGTGTGCACAAGGATTCCAAGAGTACCTGGGGACCTAAGGGAGAGGAAGGATTGAAAACATCTCCCAAAAATATGAGAAGGAGCTTGATTGGGCTAATGTGACTGCAGAATTTGGGACACCATATAGAAACCAGAAGCAGGCTGGGCCTTGAATGGAGCACTCAGAACAACTTTACACCTAACAGAGAAAGGAAGGGCTAGCTTCCTTGAGGTCTTGTATATACTGGAGGGAGGGGAGACCTCAGGATGTGTGTGCAGGGACATTGCTTCTCTAGGCAGAGACCTTTTTTGTTTTCTGTATCTCCACACATTCAGTATCAATTCTATCTCTATAACAAATCTAGAAATATTTGGCTATTAATATTTTTTAAGTGAATGAGTGACTTAAGAATGACAGGGTAACCTGTGTGAGGAGGGTAGTATGAAATCCAAATCTACCTGTGTAGATCATATTCTAAGAATGATGAGTCAAAAAGAATAGAATGAAAGGAATAAATGGATGCTTTCTAAGAATCTTTAGTGAATTGAGGTGAGTGGATGACTTTCCCTGACTAGGAAGGAAAGATCTAGTGGACGCCTGTGAAGTGCCTGCAGCAGCGGTGGCAGGATGCCAGATATTTTTCTTTGCCTAAGGCACTGTTGACTATGGCTGTAGGGTATTTAGTGCTTGGAAAAGACTATTCTGTTACAGAACCCACCCCAGAGACCCTCCTCTCTCTTCATTCTCAATCAAATAATGCAGCAGAAGTCTAGTTATTGGATCAGATGACATTTTTCTCATCTCTTTCTTCTAAGAGGGCTGAGAAAGCCATGCCTTTCCCATTCAACCTAGACAATCAGAGCAGGTTTTTCTCGGCCACTCTCTGATGCAGCAAGTAGTAGAGAGACGGTCTGCTAGTTTGGTGATACTTCAACTGTCTTTTATCTGCTTGGCCTGGCTTTTTAAGTCAGACTTGAATAGCAATGACTGATATAGAAATAAGAATATACAAATTGGCTGAGTACAGTGGCTCATGCCTGTCATCACAGCACTCTGGGAGGCCACAGCAGATAGGTTGAGCTCAGGAGTCCGAGGCCAGCCTGAGCAAGAGTGATTCAGCATCTTTACTAAAAATAGAAAGACCTAGCTGAATGTGGTGGCACGTGCCTATAGTACCAGCTACTTAAGAGGCTGAGCTGAGGCAAGAGGATCACTTGAACCCAAGACTTTTGAGATTGCTATGACTGTGATGATGACACAGTGAGATGACTTTGTCTCAAAAAAAAAAAAGAAAGAAAGAAAAAACAAATCTTCATTTTTTTTTACTTTAATAAAGATCTTTAGCATCAAAAGGCAGATATCAAAAGACCATTTGTTTCTCTGGTGTCCAAGTCCTGACACTGTCATGCAATGTCATTTGAATCATATGTAAGTGAAACTCTTTTTAAACATAAGAGCATGATCCATCTTTGGTGGTTGTATGGGCAGATGTATTTTTGTACTGACCAGGTGGAGTGTTTTTAAGCTGTACATAAAAATGCAGTGCCCTTCATAGTGGATGTTTGCCTTGCCCACTTTGAAATGAGATGTTAGGCTGTAGTTCAAGAGAAAATTTCCAGAAGAAGGATTCAGAATGAATAAACAATTTATTCTGTCTACAGCAATTGGAACCCATCTAAATAAGATATCAATGGTGACTATGTCTGAAGTTACAAAGGTAGCTGTTAGTTATTTTCATCAGCAAGATTCCAACACTCTGGGGTCACAGTAGGAGTGACGACAATGGCTGGGAATGGACAGATTCCAACCACAAAAGAACGCCAGTAAGAATGATGTCTTGTGACTCCATGGCCCCTTGTTTAGAAAACACACTCCCATGTATATTCCTCACCTTTCATAACCTCATAACACAGTGAGAGTGAGTAGGGCAGATGTTATATCCAATTTATAAGTGGAACATCAACTCAGTGAATTTGACTCAAGGACATATTCCAAGTCACAATAGAGTCTATGCTTAACTATATTTCATCTCAGCTCTCAGTGGAGTGTTCTTTTGTCTGCCAAAGGACATAAAGCTTAGTAATAAGAATGAAAATTACTTAAAATATAGCAGCTTTTAGTGTAATCACAAAAAATGGACACAAAAAATATAATTTGTGAAAAAAAAATACTGAATGTTCTTTATGGAGTGACAAGACATATTAAGAAGCCCAAGGAAGGAAGTGCACAGTGAGACTTCAAAGGAGGAAGTACCCAATGAGACTTAAAAACAAGAGAGTTTTGTGCTCAGGCTACTGGTATTTCAACTGTGGTGCATGGAACATGGGAATGAGCATTATATGGGAGCTTGTTAGAGATGCAGGCTTCTCCTATAACTATTGAACCAGAGTCTGCATTTTGCAAGTTTTCCAGCTGATTCACATGTCCATTTGAATTTAAGAAGCATTTAAAATATAGAAAATGTATAATACTTGTTATTGCAAGAGAAAGTTTTCGATTAAAAAACAAATAGCTTTAAGATGATTTTAGTTCAACTCAGTGATGACAGATATACAATTTGTTACAAAAGAAATATGGGGCAATCGATACCACCAACCCAGACATTTAAGAGTCATACAGTTTCATGTGGATTAACTTTTCAATGTATCTTGATGTGGATTGGTAATTCTACCTGAAGAACGGATCACTGCAAACCTTTGCCCCAGAAACCCCCAGGAAATGAGATTGTAATCCTGAGGAAAAGGAATTAGGAAATCCTGACTTATTTAGAATTAAGTTTCTACCTCCTGACAGAAAGAGGACTTGAAATAAAATTGTATTTCAGGCATAGAGAAACAATACAGAAAGTTACATGTCTTTTAACTTCTGGATTGATTGATGAAGAATTTTACCTGGTAAATAAGGGTGTGTCTTATGGTACCATGAAAAAGAAATAGGAGGAAAGAACTGGGAGCAGGTATTTCAAGTTGCCAGGATTTTTCTTATTGTCTTTAAAATTTTTTCTTATTATCAATTTTCCCTGCCTTCTACCCCAAGTCCAAATATCAGAGTCATTGCAGGCCTCCCAGTTCCTGAGAAGAAATACCAGACAAGTGACTGCTCGGCTCATTTGTGGTCTTTTGCCCAATCTTGATCCCATCACTTTTGTCAAGTAAGAGGTAAACACAATTTATAATTATATATGCTCTTGCTTTACCCATGTAGATGAAGCGGAGTGAAGAAAAAAGGGCCCAGAAAGGGAGGGCTGAAGTGGTCCCCATACTGTCCACTATATGCGATAAGAATTCCTTTCTAGATTTTTTTTAATATATAAATATTGAGCATGGAATAAAATAAAAATCGAAATGAGTAATGGCTTAAATCTATGTAGTTTTAACCAGCCATGTTTAGAACAAAAACAATTAGGAGATCAGTAGTTCAGAGCCTGCATAAGGCAATCTCTGCTGGCTAAGAATCCATGAATCCATCTTCCTGATTACTTATTTCTTGTTATTAAGGTCCAACAAGGTTGCTGGACTCACTGTAATGTTAATGTCTCAACTAACAGTAAAGATACATGGAAAAGAGAAAGGTATGCACCAAGCTGAGCTTTAGTTTGCATTTAGGATGTGTGCTTATATCCTTTGATCAAAAGTCAGTCACCTAGTCACACCTAGCTGCAAGGCATCTTGGGAAGTTTTCTGAATGCATCCCTGATTCAAAACTGTCTGCCTGGAGAAGGCACAGTTGTGATTAAGGCAGATCAGAAGATAGAATATTGGAAAAGCCTAAGCATTTCTGAAGTAATCCTCTCCGTTCCAAAATAGGTATAAAGTATTTAATTTTAAAAAGTTATTCTCTTTCTGAGAATAGTTTCTTGGGCATCTTTATATGACGGCCTTACTGGGGTATAGTCTACCTAAAGGAAAACTGTTATCATCCTACACGGGAGGTCAATAAATTTCTTCTGCAAAGAGATAGATAATATTTTAGATTATGTAAGCCACAGGGGCTTTCCTGCAACTCCTCAGCTCTGTGCTTGCAGCACAAAAGAAGTCATATTAAGTAAGTGGGTGGGTATGGCTACAGTCTACTAAAACTTTATTCATAGAAGCACGTGGTGGTGTCTGATTTGGTGGGGAGTTGGGGGGGTTTCATCATTGGCTGATCCTTCCCTACACAGTAATATATCTAGTCTTCTTAGGCTTATCTGACCAGTAAGCTAGCACTATCAGAATAGGAGAATATGTGCAAACTAATGAGACATGAAAACAAAACAACAAACTGTCACAGATACATAGTTCAAGTAATAGCTGAGCATCATCACTAAATGTGCCTAGAAAAAATATCCTGGCATTAAAGTGTCCTAAGCTGCTTATAACAGGTCATCAGCTTAATGTATGTAGGTATGTATTCATTTATTTTTGAAACAGAGTCTCACTCTGTCACCCTCAGAGTGCCAAGGCATCATATCTCACAGCAACCTCCCGAGTAGCTAAGACTATAGGTGCCCATCATGACACTTAGTTGGGTTTTGTGCTTTGAGTAGAGACGAGGTTTCTCAGTAGCTCAGGCTGATCTCAAACTACTGAGCTCAAAAGATCTACCTGCCTTGGTCTCCCAGAGTGCTGTGATTACAGGCGTGAGCCACTGTATCCAACCAGGTCATCAGCTTTAAACAGTAAAACTTACCTGTTCTGTAACTATATGATTATACCGTTTTCAACAATTTCACTCTAATATTTTTTAGGAATGTCAAGAAAGTTTGCTCAACCTTCTACCAACAACTGCAATAAAAATAACAAACAAAGCCACTTTTCTTGCCCCCATATGGCCTATTTTATTCTCTTTAGCGTAAGCTTGTTTCAGTGCATGTTAGAATATTGATTAAAAAGTCTCATAAAAGACTTCATAACTTACGCGCAAGTAGATTTCTCCTTGACTGCTAAGCATGACCTTCCTCAGTACCGACTGACAAGGTAACTGTTCCCACATAGATTTATTGTAGCAAATGCCAACTGTAAATGGTATAATTATGGAGAATGAGGAGCTGTGTAGAGTTGTGGTGAGTAATTTTGTTCAAACAGCGTGCCTGAGGCAGGTTAACAATAGATTTAACATGAGAAAACGGACTGTCCAGGAGGATTACGAAAATGCTTTTTGTTTTGTTTACATGAACCTGGTGCTGGAATGCATTATTCACAAATCACTATTTTATTGTAGGGAAAGGCTTGTGAGTAAATTGTTGCCGACCAAAGTTTAACTTGAATACTTTGTTTTGTCTGTTATTTCTTTGAATTATGTGAACATTATCATGCGTGTGAGGTTAAAAATGTACTTAAGAAAAAAAGCCTCTTGAGATCACTTAACATCCAAATTCAGAGACTATATTATTTGTTCTGTAAGGATGAACAAACTGGGTTCTGGTCTCTTATGTGAATATGTATTTTCTGTGTTGTCCCACATTCTTAAGCTGGAAGGCTGTTTTCTGATATCTCTACACAGAATCAGTATAGACATTGGATTTCTCAACAGTCTATTTTCTCCATAATAACACTGTAATGCACACACTTGGAAACGTAGTGAACTATATATTTATTAAAAATTGGTTTTCACATGAAATTTTCGCTAGATATCACTTTCTATGTACACTTGTAGGAGAGGAATGAGCAGATAAAATCAGACTTAAAGAATTTTATCAAAACAAAGTATGCTGAATGATATTTCTTAAAGTTCAAGGTTTTGAATTTTATATAGTTTTGTATGAACAGCAGCAGAAAAATAAAATAAATGTACACTCTAATATACTTAAAGAGGACATTATAATAATTGAGTTTAGATTTTTATGGTTTTTATTCGATTAAATTCCAGAGAAATCATATGCATTGGCTCATATCCAACATTATTCTCCCAAATAAATTAATTTTTAGTGAAAATCAGTTTAATTTACTAAGTCAATAGAGATAAAAAGGAACTCATGAAATCATATATAATTATTTTTAAATGCATATCATAACTTTTCCCCTTGACCATGGATATTGCATGTACAAACTTCCCTCAATATCAGTGGATAATTAACTACTTGAAATTGAATTTATTATGGCAGCTTGGCATTTAAATTACTACAGAAAAATTTCCAATGAGCAAATCTTTTGAATAGTTACATCACAAAAAAGTTATATGAATTGTCATTAGATGTTTTAAAAAGAACTCAGCATTGTGAGTTACTAGGAAAATGCAAATTAAAACCACAAAGAAATATGACTGAACACCCCCAGAATGGCTAAAATTTAAAAAAAAAAATTGGGTTATCTGAAGGAAAAAAATCAATATATCAGAGGTATATGTGCACACAGGTATATTATGCACAATAGCAAAGATATGGACTCAACCAACGTACCCATCAATGGATAGATAGGTAAGAAAATGTGATATATGTATATATACACACACCATTGAAATACTATTTGGCCATAAGGAAAGAATTAAACCATGTTAGCAATACAGATGGAATAAATTTTATTATGTAAGTGAAATAAGTTAGGCACAGAAAAAGAAATATCACCTGTTCTCACGCGTATGTGGAGGCTAAAGCAGCTGGTCTCAGGGAGGTAGAGAGTAGAATGTGTGTATAGATACTAGGAACTGGGAGGGGGGCGAGGGGCAGCCAGGGAGATGAAGAGAGAGTGGTTAATGGGTACGAACACACAGAAGGAATAAGCTCTAACATTTGATAGTTAATAACCACGCATGGTATTCAAAACAGCTAGAAAACTTGAAATGTAGTCAACACATAGAAATAATACTCAAGTGACTGAGTATTGTGAATTGATCATGATGCATTCCATGCATGTAACCCACTTTACATGCACCCTGTAAATACAGGGAGGACATAAAATTGGAGTACCATGTAAAATAGTTTAACATAGAAAATTGCACATAAACTTTATGCCCACCCTGTATGGACAGATACAATAAATGTAACAAAAGATCTTTAAAAAGATAAACAACATCAAGTATTGGCAAAGATGTAGAACAACAACTGGGACTTTCCTATGTGTTTTGGATAGAAATATAAAGTAATATAATCACTTAGGGAAAAGTTCTGCATTTTCATATAAAACTAAACCTACCCCTACACTGTGGACCAACAATTCAGCTAGGTATTTTCCTACGATAAGTAAAAATATATGTTGGAAGAGACATATGTACAGGGATGCTTACAGTGGTTTTATTCATAATAAACCCATATTGGATACAATCCAGATGTTCCCCAGCAGGAGAATGGATGTAGTTTAAATTCACAATGAAACATTACTCAGCAATCAGAGATCATTTCTAATGCATGCAGGGAATTAAAACTTTAGTCATGACTTTCAAAAACATCACACTGAGGGAAGGAAGCCTTCCACAAAAGAGTACGTATATATGACTCGATTTACATGAAAGCCAATTTATATGGAGATTTGGCTATGGAGAATTGAAATTATGGAATAAACAAAAATCTGATTTAAAAAACCAGAACTGTGGCTCGGCGCCTGTGGCTCAGCGGGCTAAGGCGCCAGCCATGTACACCTGAGCTGGCGGGTTCAAATCCAGCCCCAGGGCCCGCCAAACAACAATGACGGCTTCAACCAAAAAATGGCCGGGCGTTGTGGCAGGCGCCTGTAGTCCCAGCTACTTGGGAGGCGGAGGCAAGAGACTCGCTTGAGCCCAGGAATTGGAGGTTGCTGTGAGCTGTGATGCCACAGGACTCTATCCAGGGTGACAGCTTGAGACTGTCTCAAAAATAAATAAATAAATAAAAAC
>CAUYON010109068.1:0-14026 GCA_963573935.1 Arctocebus calabarensis
TACATATTTGAAGGGTCAGGAGAAAACTTCTAAATACCAACCAAAAATGTTTTCACATAGTAAACGAGAAAATCTCATGAATGTTTTGTCAATCAGGTTGATAAAAATATCTCAGATTGCATGTGAAGCCCGCACACTGTACCCCATGATTGAACTAATGTATGCAGCTATGATTCAATAAAATATATATATATATATATATATATATTTCATTTATTTGGAGCAACAAGCATACTTTAGTGATG
The DNA here is from genome assembly GCA_963573935.1 of Arctocebus calabarensis. NCBI lineage: Eukaryota > Metazoa > Chordata > Mammalia > Primates > Lorisidae > Arctocebus > Arctocebus calabarensis. Next base: position 246 of record CAUYON010109068.1, read on the forward strand.
TATACACAGATCAAGGGAGCTTTATTTTTACAATAATTTTACAGTATGTCTAAACATGGTTATAGTACAAGATGACAAATTTAATACAGTTTGTACTTTATCCTCAGGTCTCTCAGAGTTTACAATTTTCTTGATAATTAAACCAAATTGTCTTCAAAATCATCATAAACAGGATGGGAGCAGTGGCTCACACCTATAATCCTAGCATTTTGGGAGGCTGAAGCTCAAGGATCACTTAAAGTGAGGAGTTTGACAACAGCTTCAGCAAGAGCCAGACCCTGCCTCTAGTAAAGATAGAAATTAACCAGGTGCAGTAGGGTGGTGGAATCTCTTAAGCCCACTAGTCTGAGAGCTAAGTGAGCTACGAAGATGCCACTGCACTCTAGCCTGGATGGCCAAGTGAGGCCCATCTCAAAAAAATAAACCAGAAAAAATTCAGTATTCCAAATAAATTGATCTCAAAATATCCCAGTGTTGTTACTTTGTCAATGACATAGAAATATTTCCATTTTAACATCAACAGTGGCTGAAAAATTGAATAAGATGTACTAATTGTTTCAAAAGAAAACAATGTATTTTAACTTTGTCTCCACAAAATTATACAAATCTTTATAGACAGGTTAATTCTGATTACTATAATTAGTGCAAATAGTGATTGGTTGACATTTTTCATTTTTTAGGTGTGAAATTGGATTGAAATGATCCATTAGGAGTCAGAACATGAAAATGCAGTTTTTATTGGAAATAAATCATTAGCAGCATCCTTTTAGCAGAGGAAAATTAGCAAATTGCATACAATTTTAGTAAAATTAGAGAGAAGGAAATGTTCATTAATGATTAAATTAAATTGGCAGCAGACTTACCAAGTAACCAAATCTGTCCATTTTGCTCAGATGAATCTGATAACCTATTTAGTGTAATGATAAAAAAAACACAGTCACAAACTTCTGCTATAAAAAGAATTTGGGGGGGAAGCACCTGTGGTCCAGCGAGTAGGGCGCCAGCCCCATATATTGAGGGTGGCGGGTTCAAACCTGGCCCCAGCTGAACTGCAAAACAAAAAAATAGCCGAGCGTTGTGGTGGGCACCTGTAGTCCCAGCTACTCAGGAGACTGAGGTAAGAGAATCACCTAAGCCCAAGAGCTGGAGGTTGCTGTGAGCTGTGTGATGCCATGGCACTCTACCGAGGGCCATGGAGTGAGACTCTGTCTCTACAAAAAAAAAAAATTTTTTTTAACCCATGTTTCACCTGTTATTGAAAGTGTTCTTTTAGCTGATTATCGCAGTGAACATCAAATAACACCTCTTTACGAGAGGATACCTAAGAAGGGTGAGGTCTAGGAGAACAAGTCTTCTCAAGGAGACCATAAGGATACACCTGTGGGTCCTCTCCATGGTGACTCAGCTCTTGGGAATTTGTAAATGTGAAATCCTGTAGTTCTGTAGGGGCTGGACTAGCATCTCCCGCTTGATTCAAACTGGCCAATGAAAAAGGGTACCTATACTTTGGAACTTTTTGACTGTTGATAAAAAGGAAAAGACCAAGCCAGTCGGGGAGCATGGCCATTTGGAATTCTTCTATGCCGTAAGCTCCTGGCTAGTGAATGAAGCCCTTCCTCTTATAAACATGGTGTTTGGGTGCTCTTTCTCTCTGTTGGGCCTGTCTTCCTGCAACATTTTTGGTTCCCTGATGAGGAAAGGAGATCACCCTTGGAGAGAACCTGCACCTGGTAGTTACCACCAATCCCCCCCACACACATGGGGGTCCCTGATCGGACTGGGCAATATGAACCACTGAGTGCACCAAGGAGGCATTTTGGCCTCCACGTGTGGAGAAAGGACTCTCTCAGCAGGTCTTCAAGGAGTCAAACACCAAGAGGAACTGGCATGCAGGAACAGGTACCTACATAGGGAGATGTCTAAGGCAAAGTATAATTGATCTGGGGGTCTCACTACAGTTTTAGTGGAAGAAGGAGCCTGATCAACTCCTTGGGCATTAGATCACTGGCAGATCTATTGAGAAGTGTGTGAGAGTGTGTGGATGTGGTGTGACTGAGAGAACTCTGAGGGTGGAGTTGGACCTCCCTTCACAGGGCCTGGGGGAGTGTTGGTTTCTATCCTATGGCTAAGTGGCAGCTCAAGTGGGAAATTGAGGCTGCCCAGGTTAAGAAATGAGTTGGAATTGTGTGCATGTGAGTGGGGTGAAAGGATATGTGAGTGTCCCCTTCTTCTCTGCTCTAACTTTGTCCCCTGGCTGTTCTGAGAGAAACTGGAAGTTCCAGGCTTTCCATTTTCTGTCTGTCTTTGGCAGCCACATGCCATGTGGGACTTGGGGGAAAATGAAAAGACATTAGAAAGGATGTTGTTGTAGTTTTGTGACAGGAATTTCTTCAGTCCTTGGTCTCAGAAATTTGGGAATTGAGCCTGCAGGCCACAGATCAGTGATAAAATGGCATTTTGTTGAACTGAGGGGCATGCAGAAAGAGTGGATAGTGACAGAGCTATTGGCAGAGGGGCTGTGTCTTGGAAAGTGTTACAGTTCTGGCAGTCTGGTGAGCACTGGATGGCCTTTGAAAATATGGGGGAAAGAGTGTAAATTTCATGCCAGGAAGGGCTGCATCCATATCCACAGCAGGTCTCCAAGGTGAACAGCCTTGGAGAGCGGAGGAGGCCCAGGTGGAGGTTTCCTACATGAATCCTTTGTCTAGGGGTAAATAATTGGCCCTGAGAGATATTTTGGCCAGGACTTGGTAGATGAAAAATACCTTTACAAACTGAATTGGTGTTCTAGCAAATCAATGAATGCAGCCCCTCACCTTGGGCAAGATTATTAGATTTTTGCTGCAGTTTTTGTGGGTGGAGGGGAGAGGGTGTGTACTCTCTACTCAGGGTGGAGCCATCCAAAATGGCTTTGGGAGTGCTTTGCTCATGATCTTGCTAGGGTTCAGACAGCATGGCCTGCAACATGTTTGTGCCTGGAGATGGGAGTCTGATGTCTGAACTCACCTGAGCCTGAAAAATGGGGGTTCCCTGCCCAGCCCTGAGTGATAAAATCCTGGATCAATGTTATATTTCAAAAAATGTCTTTCATTTCTAAAATGTAATAATTTGGTTGTTTATTGGAAAACTCAGTCTTTGTCAAAGGATAAGATTCTTGCCCTTTAAACTTTCTAATTATCAGTTTGGCTGAGCGAATGAATCACTTCATGGTGATCTGTAGTCCTGTTTTGTGGGAAGTGGGTTTTTGAGAGTAAGAGAAATTAAACAGAAAGGAGAATGGCATTGTATAAGGAAAATCTTGTGTGATAAATTTTGTCTAGAAACAGAATGGTTATTTAAGAAAGTGAAAGGCAGGGCAAAAGTTAAAGTTTAGAATGTTTGTAGATCATCTGTGCAGGTTAAATGAAACTCATAAAAGACAATTTGTGAAGGAATTTACATGTGATCCAGTTAACTGTGTATTTCCTTTAAAATCTTTTGGCTTGTAATTTTGTTTAAACAAATGTTTCAAGCCTTTGATATTTGATAAAACTTCCAAATTCAAAACTCTAGCGCCCATAGCACAGTGGTTGCAGTGCTGGCCACATGCACCAAGACTGGTGGATTTGAACTCAGCCCAGGCCAAATAAACAACCAAAAAACACAACTCTAAATTTGGTCTTTTTGAAATATTCAGACCACTGAAAACCTGAGGAAAACAAATTAAACTTATTCAATTTATTAAAAATGTATAGGAAACATTGTCAAATATAAAATGGTAATTAATTTTGTATGAGTTATAGTTATATGTATGTTCCAATATTACCAAAGCATTGGTCTGTCCTCACCCATAAAGCATTGGTCTGTCCTAATGTATAAGACATTGGTCTATCCTAACATATATTGTCAGTAATAATTTTAATTCATCTCAAAAAAAAAGAAAGAGGTTTTTTGTAATTGACTGAGTCCAAAGTTTGTCCTAAAAAAGAAAAAAAAATATTAAGAGAGGATGATGAATTCTCTTGAATTCAAATTCCCAATATCTTTGGAAATTGAGTATCTTCAGACTAAATGCAGACTTTTAGAACTTTCATTATAAAGTTAGCATGTCTATGAGTATTGCTAATCTAACTTCAAGCAGAACAGAAATCAGTTATGTGTAACTGGGCTAGTTTGTTATGGCTTTTTGTTTGAAATATTGTTGATTCTTTCTATGTTCTGTTTTCCAGAAGTCAAGAAAAACATTTTCTGTCTTTTGAGCTATTTGTAACTTTTCAAGCAATATATGTACTTATGAGCAGAATTTGAAACATGTGATTTTTTTCTCTCTTCTTGATTTCTCCAGAATTTGAAAGCCATTTGTAAGTATTCTTAATTTCTGACAATGCAGTTATTTGCATAAGTTCAATAAGAATCTGTTGTGTTCTATAGGATATGATGAAGGCACCGGTTATTTTGCCAAGGCTTTGGCTGGAATAGCATTTCCAGAGATGTCCAAACTGTTTTAAGGAATTGAGGTTGGCTTTATAAAGCCAATAAAAAAGCTCTTGGAAAACTGGCAGATACCCATCAGAACATTTCCTGGTAAGTAATGAAGGTCTCCTGCTGACAAGTTTAGGCATTGAAATGTGCTTGGGAACCTCAAGAGAAGAGGAAATTACCCAATGCATACAGTTATCTAATGGCACAAATGAAACCTGGGCTCATGAAAGGCTTTCAAGAAAGTCCAGCCTGAGATTCCTTATAAAAGGTTCCAGCAAAGCCAACTTTAAAGGAAAGAAGAGTCTAGATGGGCTAATAATTAACTATTCTTACTGCACTTTATGCAAATAATCATACCCAGTAACTGAAGGTACAGTTTATTTTGGCACCTGAGTTGATTCTGCTATAATTTGTCTTTAGTAGAAAAGGAAATCAAAGAGAGAGAAATGATTTAAAAGAAAAAGGGGGCTGTGGCTCACCTGTATTAAATCCCAGCCTTGTCCATACTGTCAACTCATAAAATGAGACATAACTGTTTTACTAAGTTAATCTACTAAATGGGACTAAGAAACTGGCCAAAGAGTATAAAATTATATACAGTAGTTATATTTGCTCTGAAGCCTTAAGACTCAATAAAAGTCACTGGTTGGCTACTGGAAAAATTGGGGCAGTAATAAATATTATCTGTTGTGCCTATACAGATACCTCAGGAAAAATTAGGACCCAAATGAAAATTTCCTAGTAAATGGTATACTTGTAACACTGCATCCTACTGTGCCTAATCCATATACTCTGCTGAGTCTGCTGCTAGCAAAAGTGAAGTGGTTCACTTGCCTGGACTTAAAAGGTGCCTTTTTCACTTGCCTGGACTTAAAAGGTGTAGCTTAAGTGGCTATTTGTGTACCAGTCAAATGCACCAGAACTGGTGGGTTTGAGTCTAGCCTGGCCCCAGCCTGCCAAACAACAATGACAGTTACAACCAAAACATAGCCAAGCATTGTGGCGGGTGCCTATAGTCCCAGCTGCCTGGGAGGCTGAGGCAAGAGGATCACCTAAGGCCAGGAGTTTGAGGGCTGTGAGGAGTGATGCCTTGGCACTCTACCCAGGGCAACAGCTTGAGACTCTGTCTGAAAAAAAAAAATCTTAAAAAAAGATGCTTTTTTCAGTATAAGGCTGGCTTCAGACAGCCAGAAACTGTTTGCTTTCCAATAGGAGAGACCAGACACGGAAACTGCGAGATCCAATACACACGAACCAGGTTGCCACAGAGGTTCAAAACCATGATTTTAGAGAAGCACTTGCTCGTGGCCTCCAGAAATTTCTGGCTGAGGAATTAGGGGTGTGCTGCTCCAATATGTTGATGACCTTTTAAGGCACTCTACCCAGGAGGGTTGTGCCCAAGGCATGGACTGTCTTTTATGACATTAGTGGCTATAAAGTGTCCAAAGAAGGCCCATATTTGCTAGCAGTAAGGACGTTATCTAGGATTTAGTATCCAGTAGGGGGAGAGGAATTGAGGCATGGAACGGAGGCAGATCATTAATTGCCTCCCCACCCCCACAAGCCAAAAGCAGCTTTGGGAATTCTTAGGCATAGTTGGCTTTTGTCCTCTTTGGTTCCCCAACTTTTCTATCTTGGATAAGCCCTTGTATGAGGCAACTAAAGGAGAGGAAGGAGAGCCCTTAGAATGGGGAGGAGAACAGGATCGTGCCTTCTCCCAACTAAAGATGAGGCTGATAAATGCACCTGCATTGGGGCTACCAGACTTGGCTAAGCCCTTCACTCTGTATATCTCAGAGAGAGAAAAGATGTCTGTAGGTGTGTTAACCCAGCTGGTTGGGTCCTGGCCAAGGCCTGTAGCTTACCTCTCTAAGCAGTTGGATGGAATGGCAAAAGGATGGCCACCATGTTTAAGGGCTCTAGTCACTACTGCTCTCCTTGTGTAAGAAGCTGCTAAGCTGACTCTAGGGCAGGATCTCAGAGTGAAATACCCTGCTCTATGGTCACCTTAAAGGACACTTTTGACTCCCTCATGCAAGAACACCTTGAACCCAGCCATGCTTCTTCCAGTCAGAGGAAGAAAGACTGAGCATGACTGTGTGGAAGTTATAGATAATGTGTATTATAGCAGACCTGACTTGCGTGACCAGTCTTGGACAGATGCAGACTGGGACTTGCATGTAGACTGAAGCAATTAGATGAGGGCACAAGGTGAGCAGTGGGCTGGGTATGCAGTGGTCACCTTAACAGAGACTGTAGAGGCTAAGCTCCTTCCCCAAGGAACATTGGCTCAGAAGGCTGAGTTAATTGCCTTGACTCAAGCCTTAAAACTAAGTCAAGGGAAAAAATATGAATACTTTTCTGACTCTCCAAGTATACAGGGCATCGTACAAGGAAAAGGGACTATTAAATTCTAGGGGAAAAAAAACATTAAGTATCAGCAGGAGATACTTCAGTTGCTAGAGACAGTATGGAAACCCCAGAAGGTGGCAGTGATGCACTGTTGTGGACAGCAAGGAGATGATTCTACCATCACTAAAGGGAACACTGGAGTCAGTACTGAGACAAAAAGGGCCACATCCAGACCATACCAGGTGATGTGAGCAGCTCCCCTCATCCCATGGGTTCCAGAGCTCTCACCTATCTACTTCTGGGAAGAGAAGAAATAGTTGGCAGTGGAGAGGAGCCAGGAAATGGAAGGAGGATGAATAAAAGTGCCAGATGAATGAGTAGCAGTCCCCCAGCTTCTAGGAGCCGCTGCCCATAACAGAGTCTTTGATGAAGTTCCTGGGTCAGTACCTCTACATCTTCCACCTGGCATCCCTGGCCAAAACTGTCAGTCTACAGTGTGTCACCTGCAACCAGCTCAACACAAGCCAAGGACTGAAAGTACCTCCAGGAATCCAGTCTTATGGAGCAACGCCCTTCAAGAACTTCCAGGTAGACTATACTGAAATGCCCAGGATGAAAAGGACGCCTGAGGTAGTAAAAGTGTTCCCCAGAGAAATCATTCCATGATTTAGGTTGCCACTCTTGTTTAAATTTGACAGTGGGCTATCCTTCATAACAGAAATAGTGCAAATAATAAGCAAAAGCTTTAAATATCACCTGAAAATTATATGTAACTTATAGGCCTCAAAGCTTAGTCAGGGTAAAGTGCATGCACAAGACCATAAGAACAGAAATTGATAAACTCTGCCAGGAAGCAAAGCTTAATTGGATATAGGTCTTGCCACTGGTGTTGTTCAAAAAAGCCTCTGTCAATCCTTTGCAATTTAGTAGGAAGTCCTAAAAGAACTGGGACTGAACTGAATAGATAAAATCCCTAGAAAAAGTATCAAGGGAAATCTCTCCTGGAGTAATTAACTGTGTTCTGTTTAGTCTTTTGTGTCTGTACATCCTTTCTCTCTGGAGGATCAAGGGGACCAAGTCTAGGTCCAGAATCAGGATCTGGTTCCCTTCAAACCAAGATAAAAAAATTTATACCATCATCCCAACCACATGCACGGCAACAAAAGTGGAAGAAATCCTCACCTGGAGCCATCACAGCCAGCTAAATAGGGCTTCACTGCCCCTTGGAAAGTAAAAGTGACTTTTAAGACAAATAATATGACCTGCTCCAGCCACATACTGGGAGCTAGCTGGTTGATGCACAGCTGAAGCCTGCGGAAACTCCTTGAGGGACTTGTCTTAAATGGACTTTGGACTTTGGGAAAAGGAGGGGAAGGACGTCACATGGGAAAAAGTAAAAACTCATATGTATATTAGCCCACTACCACAGTACTAGTAAGGCCTGAGTAGAGAACCCAAGAAGAGTCACAGTCCCTAAAATCTCAGTGCTGAAAACTCATTAATATTGGTACCTGCAAAAGCAAGCTGATATTGAGACCCCAAATTAAAATATATTGGAATTTCAAAAGGGGGGAATGAGAGATGATACCTGAGAAGGGTGAGGTCTAGGAAAACAGATCTTCTCAAGGAGACCATAAGGATACACTTGCAGGGTCCTGTCCATGGGGATTCAGCTCTTGGGAATTTGTAAACATGAAATCCTATAGTTCTGTAGGGGCTGGACTAGCATCTCTCACTTGATTCAAACTGGCCAATGAGAAGGGTACCTATGGGTTAGAACTTTTTGACTGTTGATAAAAAGGGAAAGACCAAGTTAGGTGGGGAGCACGGCCATTTGGAATTCTTCTATGCTGTAAGCTCACAGCTGGTGAATAAAGCCCTTCCTCTTATAAACATGGTGTTTGGTGCTCTTTCTCTCTACTAGGCCTTGTTTTCCTGCAACATTTACATTATGATCTATTCCTTTGAATCTACTGCTCATATAAGTAAGAGTTCACTAATTGCAACAATCAAAGAACAGACTTTTTTTTTTTTACTTCTTTGCAAAAGTATACTTATGTAGAGAACACATAAAAATCTTAACAAATACAAGGTATTTTAGACATTGATGGTAGCAAATTTAAAATGTGACTGATTCCCATAGGGAAAGTACCACAATGATAAAATAGCAACGCAGGCCAACGCTGGCTTCCCGGACCAGAAATGCATGCCAGGCACTGCTCATACTTCGGAGACTCGGTCTTAATAGTGCAATGTGGGAATAAGTACAAGAAATAAAATGAATAAAGCAAGAAATACTTTGGGAAGAAAGTGTCATTTGAACTGTTTCATGAGTGATAAGAAGATGGTTAAGAATGAGGAGTTACTGATTCACTGGTAAGCAGCATACTCCTGCTTTTCTATGCACTTTATTTCACCAAGTGTGCAGGCAAGGGGAGTATTTCCTTGCCTCCTCCTGGAATGCCTCCTCCCTACACTTGTAAATTACCTCTAAGCAGACACACCTAGGTTCAAACCTTGGTTATGCCATATGTAAACATTGTCACCTTAGACAAATACTAACTTAATCTCTCAAGGTCATTTTCCTCATTTTTTGTTGGAGGTAGTAATTTCAATATCAAAGAGTTAAGATGAGGAATATACAAAATAATATAAGCCGAGAACTTGTCACTGTGTCACACATAAGCACTCAGCAACACACAGTGGTTCTTGCTCTGCATTTTCCTCTTTAAAATTATTGCTGTTATTATGATTGCTAAGCCAAGTCTCAGACAAGGTTTATGAGCCACACAAATTATTCCCACTGCCACCAATTCATAAACTCTACCGACTGTGAAGGACTTGGGTTTTACTATAACACTGCAGAGTCCATTTGGAGGTGATTTTGATGGACTGAATTCAGTTACCACGAATGATCAACACTCAGCTCTGCCCTCTACCTCATTTCAATCCACATGTGTCAAGAACCAGTGTGGCAAAGTGGAGCAAACCAGAGTGGATTGGTGGGGAATGAGGAAAATAAAGCATAAGAGAAGACATAGAAATGAAAAGATGGGATCAGGAAGACTGACTGAGCTGATGGCTGCAGCCAGCACCAAAGCACAAAATCAGCTATATTTTATAGTATCTGTACAGGGTTATCCAGGGGAAGGTAGCATAGACAATATGGGGAAGTAGCATAAACAAAAGACATAATTTTGGTCTTAGAGTACAATAGGAAAATGTAAATAACTTTAATAAAGACAAATCATCTTGTTAATGGTTTCTATTCAACTTCTTTAACATATGACAAGAAGTCAGAAGGGAAAGTTCACAATGATCCCATCATAGTTAACAAAACAAAGGAAGAACTATGTGACTTAGTAGTTACTACTCAACTTTGTTAGCATATGACAAGGAGGAGGAAGGGAAAGTTTACAAGGGTCTCTGCATAGTTAACTAGACAAAGAAAGAGTTAAGTGACTTCCTATAGAGGGAGCATGAAGAAATGAATATGGCTGTTTTGGGAATGGAGAAGAAGCAATTGGGGGTTCATTCCCTGAATGTTTCCCAGGCTGTGGGGCCCCTGCCAACCTCACAGCCCGCTCTCCACACACGTGTCCCACACCACATGGCACATTGAATTGAGAGCAATTATTCAGTGCCTCCTAGTTATTCAAGACCTGTGACTTACTACTTTGTAATTTTTCATAGCATTATACTTCTCCATTGCTAAATTCCTCTTAACTTCTGACCAGGAACCATATGCTAACCCATCCCAGTTAATAAGAATGTGTAATAGGTACTGAACTGCAACTCCGCATCCCAATTATAACCAGTATTCACCTATTGAACCTACAATGCTATTGGACACAATAAAAAGATCAATAAATACTGAAAATTTAAAGTAAATCAAGAGTCCTCTTCAATGTTTGATAGGCCAACATCAAGATTAGGATTGATAAGAAGAAAAGGTGTGGTGGGGTCATCAAATGACCATCCATTTAGTATCTGGACACAGAAACTGTGTTTGTTTTTCCAGGTTTTGATTCCCAAGTCTCCATAAAGATCCAGGTTATATTTAACTTTTAACATTTTCTGCATATAATTTCTTTCTTTTGAAAATACAGAATTATTTTCATTTTGCCAGATACCTAGTAAGAACTCAACAATAATTGAGCTAATATTTATATAGTACTTTTTCTATACTATGCACTATTTTTATTTTTTTTTTTAGTTTCTACCAAAGTATCTTTTATTATTCTTGTTATTTATTTTTATTTTTTGGTTTTTGGAGGTCATTTATTTTATTTAAGTTCAATATACAAATACCCATTGTATACCATTAACAATTAGAGAATTAAAGTTAACATGACAACACAAAATATGAAATACATAAAATAATTCTTCTTTTTTTTTTTTTTAGCCAGGGCCAGGTTTGAACCAGCCACCTATGGTATATGAGACTGGCACCCTTTGAGCCACGGGCACCTTCAAGAATATATAGTATTTGTACATGGAACACTTCTAATTATTATTTAAACATATAAAAAGACATGTTTCTATATATATTGCAAAGTTGTTATTAAAGATTTGTTTATATTTGTTTAGGTATTCCTTCTGTTATAACTCAAGTTATTGTCTTTTTAAGGATATCAGTATTCCACATACCAAATTTACTTTGTTCTGGGGGTTCAGAAGCTTGTAGCAAATAGCAGGCCCACTGGAGGGGACACATATCTGATATTGGGTGTTATTATATATGCAAGTACTTTCAGGCTTTTCTGTACATTCTTAATAAGAGTAAACCAATAACACAATTTTGACAGTTTGTCTAGTTTGGGTTACCATTTTGATACATTTTTCACAACCTTTGTCATGTCTTACACCTAAGGTTAAAGAAGGAAGGTGAAAAAGTCCAAAGCAAAGAATCAGAAATCAGTAATCAGTCCCATGCTGCTGCTGCTCATCCTTAAGCTTTTCCTGTGCATAGACCAGTGAGCTCCTGGTATGTGACTGGGGCAGGGCTGTAGACTGCTTTTTCATGGTAAGATGGTGAGGAAGCTCTGGGTGTTGTTGGACTGCCCACTCCCCATCACTGGCTGTTTTCACACGTAAGTGATATATCCAGGCAGGAATGGCATTCACCATCACTGCTGTTGGTGTGGACAGAATTACCAAATAAGGGCCTTTTCACCATTGTTTCAGCAGGTTCAAGCTCCAATCTTCAATCCACACCTGGTTACCTGGAGAGTGGGAATGGACTGGGGGTGGTAAACTAACAGGATATCTATCATTCACCCTTACTGAAATCTTTTCTTTTATTTTTCCCAGTGACATTAGTTGGTTAGCAAATTAATAAGTTTTGTTTCTTCCAGTTCTCTCAGGGTCCCATGGTAAATTTCTTAAAATGGGTGTGGTCCCATGATATAGTATTTTATATGGTGAATAAACTAATTTTTTTTTTTTTTTTTTTAGTTTTTGGAACCAGGTTATATTGATTGCATTTGTTAGGTAAAGTCCCTCTTATAATTATGTCCTGCTAAAAAATGTGAAATCGCAGGGAGGAGGAGCCAAGATGGCAATCTGTAGCCAGCTTTCCGCAGAGGTTCCCATCCAGAAGGAGAGTTAAAGGACAGAAACTCAGCAAGAAAACCGATGGTTTGGATCTGAGCCAAAAGAAAAGGTCAAAGAGCGCACATCAACCGTGCTGAGACCCCGAGGACACAAATAAAAAGGTACAGAGCACATCACCAAGCAGACAGGACTCCCCTCTCCCATGGGAGAGGTTCGCAGTATACTCCATACCTCCATACAAACAAGCGAGCAGAGTTTGGATGTCCTCCCACTCTTCCCCACAGGAGAGACCCTCTAAAAACCAGACCTCCCTCTCCTACTAGGGTGCCACGGCACTCTCCAGCCAGGCATAAAACTGTATATACTCTCTACCTGCAAGTTGGAGTTCCTGGTATTCCCCTCCACTCTCACCCCGCGGTCTGGGGGCCTGTTCCCCACAGAGTCCAGATTCTTGGAGGCTTTCTTGAGGGGTGTGGATGGGCACAGACTGTTGTTGAACTGTGCTGGTTTCGAGCTGAGAGACCTGGCTGGTAGGAAGGTCTCCAGAGGCACAAGACAAGACCAGCTCCGGGAACAATAGCTGGAGAGCTGCACCCCTGGGGATGTTTTGAGGAGATACTCCCAGTCTTCTGGGCGGCCAGGGGAGGCGGGCGGCTACTCTGGTGCTGGCAGAACCAATGGCAACCAAGGCATGTGAAGGATTTGCCTCAGGTGATACTGGCTGGAACAGACTGCAGGAGGGGCTGCCTTGCTTAACCTGGCCCTCAGGGGATAAAAGCTGAGACAAAGGGCTGGAACTCACAGACTGAGTAAAACCCATTTGCAGCCCCAGTATGATCAGGGAAAATAGCCTTGACAGAAATAAATTCTGCAAACTTCTTCTGTTCCAGCAGCAACATCAATCAGGGGCCGGAACTGAGTGAATCGCCCCAGCCTCTGTTAAGTACCCAGGTTGTCAGGCCTCACCTCCCCCTGCAAAAGAGTGACAGGGAGTAGCGGACTGGTGGTGGAGCCACAGACCTCACTGTGACCCAGGCAGGCACAAACCTCTGGAGCATCTGCTCATTGAAGGAAACTGGATCACAACTGTTACCACCAACTGGGTGTGACACAGGGGCAAGGTTGGGAAGGAGGCATAAACCTTCCCAGACTAATTTACTTGCTGGGGGGGGTGCCCTCCTGAGCTCACAGAGCATCAAAGTGAATTATACAAGAGCTTCCAGTGGATCCCTGCTATCTAGTTGGCAGAGACTTTTTTAACTCTTCCATTAGAGATTGATGCTGGCTAGGACAATTGATTAGGACCTCTTCAGTTGGGCTAATCACCTGAGGACTTTCCAAAGTGGTACCCTGGGTGTGTGGTAGTGCAAAGGTTTGATTTGGCTTTTTCAATTGTTGCCTGTGGGGGGTGC